>OY757918.1:94745710-94770710 GCA_963585895.1 Sepioteuthis lessoniana
TTTAATCCTTGCTCGTTGCCATATATTTTTTGCCTTGGGTCAAATCTAAACTTGAATTAGGTTTTTTTGTTTAGTTCTTTTTTCTTGTGTGTGTGATGGTTCACAACCTAGACTAGTATATCATAACTCATATGTTTCATTTATCACTTGGCGCTCCAGACTTCTGACCTTGTACCAAACTAAGCAAAGCTTAGTAAATGACTACTTGTTTATTGAGTTCATATTTCTTGGTTTCCTTTACCTGCCAAGTTATGTTTTTGCTATTTTTTTTATGTCCCAATTCCTTGTTTCCCATTCCCTTTCCTGGTCTATTTCTATTACTATTCATCTTAACGCCCCCTCTATGATATTTTTATACTTCATGCATGAAGGATGAAATACTTTCAGGAGATGACTTGCATCTCTCCTTCTCCTTCTTTCTTTCTCTCTCTCTCTCTCTCTCTCTCTCTCTCTCTCTCTCTCTCTCTCTCTCTCTCTCTCTCTCTCTCTGACTCATCCCTACTGATCCTGGGTGTGTGCTACTATTGGATTTAGAAGCCCACTTCTCTTGTTGTTAACCATCTTTTCATCCCCAGCAGCTGTAAGAATATAAACCCTACTCCCCTCTCTCTCTCTCTCTCTCTCTCTCCCTTTTCAACAAATGTGGTTGTTTTGTGTTATTTGTATTTTTTTTTAGGGAGTGAGGGGATCTGTATTGCACCTGGCCAGGGCCAATTGATTCCAGATGAGAGTGAAATATTGTAGCAATTATGATGCAATTTTGTCTTTTTTTTTGTTTATAAAAAAGAAAATATTCAGGGAATCAGTTGTTTAATTGACAAATGAATATTGTATTTGATAGAGTATTAACCCTCCCCACTTCTCTCTCTCTCTCTCTCTCTCTCTCACCTCTAAAATACTGGCACAAAAAACAAATTTCCCTACTTTTACATGCAAACTTGTGGCATCTAATAGGCCAGACATTGTACACTACCTGTACTTATACCTAGCCTAAGTCCATGATACAATTATATGAAATATAAATGAAATGACCCATGAAATTGTTGAATTCTTGTAGTAAGGGTGATTGCAGATGATATTGATGCTTGTATTTAGGAAGGAGTCAAGGATACCAATTAGAATTTTATAATTTTCTCTATTATATTGAGAATTTGGATGTTTAAGAATGACATTGGCCTAATGAGTAGAGTGTTTGTTAATGGTCTGGAAGACCGTGGTTCAATCCCAGGTCGAGTCATACTAAAGACTCAAAAAATGGTACTTGATGCCGTCTTGCTTAACACTCAGCATTATAAGGTAAGGATCAAAGGAACAATCCAGGGAATAGAGTAACGCCCTCCCCTACACCTCAGTGTAGTAGCTATTGAAAAGGGATCCTTTGGGGGGTCCCCCCCCACACACACATGACTAAGGTTGACTAAGAATGACATGCAGTGTGAACACCGACCACACAAAATTATTATTTATTTACAGATTGGACAGGAAGTTGCTTTATTAAAAATTGAAATATTCAAATTCTATTGCTCTAGTATTTTCTTGCTGTGATGTGCCATTTTTGTTGGGCTGTGATTGTATGCATACATTTGAAAAAATAGGACAGTTTGGAGAAATCATAATGTTTCAGTAGAGACCTACTATCATCAGAATGTAAATGTTTTCTTTCTGTAAATGATTAATTCTAGTGATAAAACCATTTGTATTCTGATCACACTAAATCTTTCAAAAAATTAATCTGATTTCTTAAACTCTGTGTATATGATCTCCGTGATAAGTATTTTAATAATATACAAGGTAGTGAGAGTCTTCTTACATACCATCTTATACCGAAATTAATTCACAACTGGATGCATTTAGCAACCCCTCCACACCAGCAAGATGTGACACAGGGTCAGTTTTTTAATGCAGAGTATAACAAGTTTAAATTAAGTTTTCCTTCTTGACTGGTTGCCATACAAAGGTTAAAAAACATAGTCTGCCCTACTATTTACCCATAGCTGGAAGGAGAATAGTTGGATTCATACCTTCTCCAAGGGTATTAACTCCATACGAAATACACTCAGCCTCGTCCCGGATTTGCACTTGGATGGCCATGTTCATTTTCTGACACTAAACATTACACCATCAGTGTGTTCATTAAAACTGTATGCAATTATGCATTTATAAGAACTTTGGAACTTTGTTAAATACAAATAATTTCTTTTAATTGCATTTCTAACTTTTCTAAAAATGCAAACGCATTTCCCAAACTGATTCTTATTTATTTTTTTTAATTTTTGAGAGTTATTCTATCCTGATGTATATGTTTACTAACCCCTCTACATGAGCAGGATGCAACACAAGGTCAGTTTTTTATGTGGAACTTAACAGGTGTGAATTCAGAATTTTCCTTCTCCTAGACTAGTTGCCATACCAAGGCTAAAGAGTTCAGTCTGCCTTACTTTTTTACCCATAGCTGGAGGGAGAATAGTTGGATTTTTAGTGTTTCGGGAAATGGTTAGTTTCTCTAACACAATAAATTATTTGACAACACAAATGAATAATAAAACTTCTTTTAAACAACACTACAAAGAAAGGTATATTATCGTAGCAGGCATAAAGGAGTGAGAGTGAGAAAGTGTCCCTTTTGGTCGCGTTGGTTAGTATATTAGTCCTTGGTTTGTAGGAAGCGTGTGTGAAGCTATCAGCAGCGTGTTCTTCAGCGATGGGGTTCCAAGTGGAATCAGTAGCAGTGAGTGTGAGACATGTCTGTTCGGGCTGCTAGCTAATTGCTCTCTAAGGTTTTCTGCTCTACCAAAAGGGACTAGAAAAAATAGTTCTAGAGGAAGAAGGAATCAATGTGCTCTGCCTGTCGATTGGTCGGTTATAGCTGAATTACTTGGCAGGGGCATTGATTTGCGAAAGGAAATAGATCTGTGGCTGCTACAGATTCATACCTTTTCTAAGGGTATTAGCACTTTGTGATATGCAAACTGACTCATCCAGGATTTGAACCTGGTCATAATGTCCATTTTCTACAACAGTCACCATTATACTATAGACACCTCTATCTTCTAAACTGATGTTCTAGTCCTTGTCTTGCTATAATCACAACATTTTAACCATTGTACTCCTCTGCTTTATCAGCAGAACTTAAAATATACAGACTTCATCCTCTGCAGAGGGGTAAGACCACCCCCAAAAGGGGTATCTAGGGTATTTAAGATTATCTGACTTCCCACTAAGTCAGGTTAGGTTTGTTTTTTTTTAAATGACATATCAACTTTCATGGGCTATTCAGTGCCAAAGCCTTGGAGAAGAATAGGGTGATACTATTTAACCCATAGCAGGGCGGGGGGAGTAAGAGAGTTCACCTATTCAAAAGATATTAATTTAAAAGTGAACATAATGAGATGATTGGAGTTTATGCTTGCTTGCTTGCTACAATGTCGCAGTCCAAGACTTTAGCCAATATGCCATGGAGACTCCCCTATGTCAGATTTAACATAAGGCCATGCATGACCATCACAACAAAAATGTTTAGTCTTCTCAACATTCTCTTTTTGTAAAAGAAATAAACTTGGCCCTGCTAAGTGGGAGAAGGTCACCTGGGAACAAGTGATCAACTTTAACCTACCTGGCATAAACACCAAGTGATCCCTGGGTATGATATCAAATTCTATCTGTTGCCAATTTACAAACCTAATTTGACATAAAAAATAAGACATACATTTTTAAGTACGGATATTCATTTTCATATATTTCATACAGGATACTTTAACTCAATCAACAAGGCAAAATCTAAGGACAACTTTTTAAAACACGTGGTGTTCTTTTTAGTTACTGAGTGTTACGATAAACTAGGGGTAGATAACCTGACCCTTATTCAATCTGGAATTTGGGGCTGATAACTCTGACCCGACAATGACTATTATCAGTTATCCTATCAAGTACTGATTTGAGTGATAATTTTAACAATCTTATGGCAAAGTTCCAGTCCTGGCGAGTGTGGAGAACCTGTCATTTGCTATTACTCCCACGTTGTACCTGTTAGGGTGCCATCTGTGGGTCAAATAGGTCCATTTAGAAATTAATCATATTTGGATTGAATGTGTGCAAAAAAAACGCCTAACAAAACAGCCTCTTAAGACACAAGTACACAAAAATGTAAATATGAAAAAATTAATGTGATTACCTAATCTCTAGGCATAAAATAACCCTAGACAGTTTGATTTATTGATTTTAATGGTATATCAATCAATCTTCAGCTGTTTTCAAATTTCTGTTGTAGTCGGTAACCTGTAAGTCATGAGTTCAAACACTGGGTCTGGTAGTTTTAAAAAGTTGTGTACTCTGGTTCAGTTAAAGTGATGAACAAGGTGAAATACATATACTCATCTAAATTTTTTTAAGATAAAAAAAACAAAAACAAACCAATAAACAATATTCCTTCTCCCCCATACATAAAAATGATTCTAAAAATTATGACATACAATAAAATTTTAATGTCATGTATGAATTCTTAAAGTCTTGGATAAAAAACAATGTTCAATAATAAATATCAGTCACAGTCTGATCTTTTTGTTTTCACAAACTTTTGAGCTTGGACGGGTTTGGAAATAGTTGTCTCAAAAGTAAAAATATTTTCTACATATTCTACTTTATTTGGTCACAGGCTTTTGGGTCCCACACAGATCATTAAAAAAAGATTAGAGAGAACATGAATCATAAATATATAAAATTCTGTCTATTCTAATTATGTTCCTTGTGATCCAAAAATTATCAATCATCACTCTTATCAATCATCACTCTTGGGAGGTCTTCTAGATGGCATCCAGTGTCCACGAAGAGTTGGTTGATTTTAGTTTTTGCTGCTTGGCTAACATGGGTTGGACATCGCTTATGAGTTCATCTTTACTTTTTAAGAAGAAACTGTTGCAGCTATAATTATTTTGAAACCATTTAAATTTGTTGATTATGCTAAATTGAATTGTGTGAAATAAAACTGTTTGATCATTTAACTGTGTGTAAACAAATGACTCATGTTTAATTGAATTGTTAGTGATATATCACAATACTTGGAACTATTTAACTTAGTTGACTTATGTTTACAAATCATATATATCTAATATATATGTTTAAAGAGGATTTGGCATTAAATAACCTACAATGGTTGATATGCCATAAAACTCAACCAAACCAAATCATATATATTTAATATATATGTATAAAGAGGATTTACCATTAAATAACCTACAATGGTTGATATGCTATAAAACCCAACCAAACCGAATCATATATATTTAATGTATAAAGAGGATTTGGCATTAAATAACCTACAATGGTTGATATGCCATAAAAGCCAACCAAACCAAATCATATATATCTAATATATATGTTTAAAGAGGATTTGGCATTAAATAACCTACAATGGTTGATATGCTGTAAAACCAAACCAAAACAATTGTAAGTTAAGTTTATTCAATTATCATCCTAAAAAATGTAACCTCCCTCGTTTCCAACAATAGCATCCCAACAAATCCATGAAAAGATAAGATCCTTAAGATGGGATGTTCTTCACAATCATCAGATTTAGCACAAATGGATTTTCATTTGTTTGGTTGTTTGAACATTCATGAGCAACAGTACATTCAGAAACAAAGAAAAAGCTGAAAACAGTCTTTTAAACATTTTTTTGAGGAAAACTCCAGATTTCTTTAAATGTGGTATCAAAATTTTTCCTTCTCATAATGCATTTGCTGAAAATGAAAGTGAATGCATTTTTGATGATATTCAAATAAATCTAACTTAGAAGATTTGTTTTTTTTTATATCCTCTCTGGTAAAACATGATTACTTCCTAAAAACCCTTTATATATATATATATATATATATATATATATATATATATATATATATATATATATATATATATATATATAATGATACAGTATTTATACTGCATGGAAGGCAAAGGGCATCTTATCATTAAGTTGGTAAAGATGAGGATTTCTACGATAAAAATGTATCCACTAGTTTTTATATGTGAGATGACTATTTACAAGAAGTAAATATTACAAGTCCTTAAAGTCCAAGTGTAGGGAACATGTGACCTTAAGGTCTTCAGCAATAAAACTGTTCTGCTTGGAAAATTATGAAAAAACATGACTTTTAAATTGTCAGAAATTGGTATATGAAAACTAGTGAATGTTTGATCTACACATAAAACAGTTATACAATGTTAAAGATTTCATAATCATTTTATTTCATCACATTTATGTATATGATTTATTAGATACTAGAACACCAGTAAACCTGTTAGGTTCTCATTGTAATAGTGCTCCATGATGATGCTGATGCTTCTATTTAAGGAGAAGTGAAGGATTCTAATTAGCATTTCATAGTTGACAGCTGTTCATGATTATATTGATGCTTCTATTTCGGAAGGAGTGGAAGATTCTAATTAATTTCTGTAGCTCGTAGCTATCTGTTATATTGAAAATTTGAATGATTAAAAAAATCATCAAGAGTGCAAGTGCTACAAATTTATCATTCATTTGTAAATTTGACTGGAAATTGCTTTATTCTCTAAGTTAGATCCTTTTAAATGTATTACTCTAATCTCACAATTTTTGCTGGATTATGGTTATATGGGAATTTTTGTATTATATACATTCTTTTGTACTATTAGTTTTATTTGTCTAAAAATAAAGCTGTTTTAAAAATACAATGAAGACTTTTCTATTTTCATCTTTGAATTTTTTTCTTTTATTTTGTGGGAAATTGGTCAAATCTTTAACCAACTTGAATTTTTGGATGTAAGATTTTTTTTTTGCTTTTTTCAAAAATTTCTAAGAGTAAAATCTTTTTTGTGTATGTAGAGAGAGTCTCAATATAAAATGGGACTCATGTTACTGCTAATTACTCTACTAATAATGATATTGTGTTGTTTTTTGTTTCAGATTTAAAAATAATTTATTAAAACAACTATTAATCCTCTATCACAATCCCTGTGACAAGGGAAGAAAAAATGTTTTGTGTCACTACTTATTTGGAGACAAAATCATTCAAAATTGTCTCAAAATAGATGCAACACATTAATAGGATAATGATTTATTACTGAGCCAAGAAACTAAAAAAAAAAAGATTGCATGTCCTGGAAGCTGATATAATAACAATTAAAAATTAATTTGATGTCTCTTGCTCAAAGAATGCATTTTTTACAGATATGTTCCAAATGACCTCCATTCTGCTTATCTCAGTAATAAATCATTATCATATTAATGGGTCGCATCTATTTTGAGACACTCTGTATTTATCCAACACCTCCCCTCCACATCAGACAGGGTGAGACACTATGTCAATTTATAATTGAAGAGTTGCTAAATGCTTGGTGAACTTTTGTGAGGGTTGTTTGCCCCATAGCAGATCTTGTTTTAAATCCTTCCGAGTGTTCACAGCTACCTCTCCTATGGATAAACTGAGTGCCTGGGGGGGGGGTTGAATTCAGAGCTTTCCTTCCTCAAGACTGGTTACCCTACCAAGGTGAGAGAATCCAGTTTGCCCTATTTACCTTCAGCTGGTTGAAGAAGAGATGAGTTCAAGCCTTTCTATGCAAGGCATTAGCACAAAGTGAAGCACTAACAGCTAATGCAGTAGTTTATATTAATTAACAATAGCTTTTTTGAAAAAAAATTGTTTCTCTTATGTTAACTTTGAAATATTGTTTGCCAGTTTTGTAAAGCACAACATTTTTTATCAGCCTATCATAGCAACAAAAACTGATTAGCAGTCCCATCTGTCATTTACTTATCAAGTTTGGCATAAGGATATAAGTATTGCCAAATTCCTCTGATATAAGGTCAATTTTTAAACATAATAAACTGGTTTGAATTCAGAATTTTCCTTCTAGATTCAGCCCAGTGGGCTGAGACTGTAGAATACACTGACTGCATCTCTGCAGAAGCGTAAGACTGTTCTTCCTCCCCGCCCCACCAATGAGTGTCCTGATATGACATTAAACCATCTGATGGCAAAGTTTTAACCTTGGAGATTTGGGGAATGGAGAGTATGACTTGATTGCCATTGCTCACAATCTGACCTAGAGTAATAGTAGCACCTGGTAGAGTCTTGTCTATGGGTCAAATAGAACAAACTATGCGAGCAAACAAATGACTGATGCTAAATTGTGACTTTTATATGGCACTAAATGAAACCATTTAACTGTGTGCAAAAAAGAGCTCAGGCTTGTTTAGGAATGTTATCTACAAAATGTATTTACAAATCCTATATATTTAATATATATGTATGACGAGTATTTGGTATAAAATAACCAACAATAGTTGATGTGCCATAAAACCAAACCAAATCAAATCCTATGTATTTGATATATATGTATAAAGAGGATTTGGCATTAAATAACCTACAATGGTTGATATGCCATAAAACCAAACCAAATCAAATCCTATGTATTTGATATATATGTATAAAGAGGATTTGACATTAAATAACCTACAATGGTTGATATGCCATAAAATCAAACCAAATCAAATCCTATGTATTTGATATATATGTATAAAGAGGATTTGGTATTAAATAACCTACAATGGTTGATATGCCATAAAACCAAACCAAATCAAATCCTATGTATTTGATATATATGTATAAAGAGGATTTGGCATTAAATAACCTACAATGGTTGATATGCCATAAAACCAAACCAAATCAAATCATATGTATTTGATATATATGTATAAAGAGGATTTGGCATTAAATAACCTACAATGGTTGATATGCCATAAAACCCAAACCAAACAAATTATATATATTTAGTATATATGTATAAAGCGGATTTGGCATTAAATAACCTACAATGGTTGATATGCCATAAAACCAAACCAAACCAAATATATTTAATATATATCTATAAAGAGGATTTGGCATTAGATAACCTGCAATGGTTGATATGCCATAAAACCCAACCCAAACAAATCATATATATTTAATATATATGTATAAAGTGGATTTGGCATTAAATAACCTACAATGGTTGATATGCCATAAAACCAAATCAAACCAAACCAAACCAAACCAAATCATATATATCTAATATATATGTATAAAGAGGATTTGGCATTAAATAACCTACAATAGTTAATATGCCATAAAATCCAACTAAACCAAACCAAACTTCTAGACTGGTTGTCTTACCAAGGCTAAAAAGCTCAGTCTGCCCTCCTATTTATCCATAACTTGGGAAAAAATGGATGACTTCATACCTTTCCCAAGAGTTTTAGTATAATGGGAAATGCAAACAGCCTCATCCAGTGTTTGAACTCTGATTGCTGATTTCATTTCTTACAACAATAACTATTAGCTTCACTGTAACATTTGGAGGACTTTTTTTTTACTCTATCAACAAGAAAGCTGCAGGATTCAACTTATATATATGAATGATTTTGAGAATTTGTGAGGACTAGTGATGTTCATGCCCTCAGAGTGCAGCCAGCAGACACTAAAGGTACTACCTCTACTTAGAGCCAGCCCTCTTATGCCCCCAATATAGAGAAAACTATTGAAATTAATTTTAATGTGGATTCAAACATTAGGATATAACTGTTCAACTACCCTTTGATTTTATTTAGGATTTTTGGAGCACTTCTTTCAAAGGTCTTAAGATTGTCTACAAGAAACTCCCTTTCATAATAAGCCAATAAATTTCAAATTAAGTATCAATTGTTGTTTTCTTATCATATTTACCCAAGCCCTCCACTCGGGCAGGATATGACACAAGGTAAATTTTTTAAGCGGAGTTTAACAGGTTTGAATTCAGAGTTTTCCTTCTCCTAGACTAGTTGCCTCACCAAGGCTGAAGAACCTAGTCTGCCCTACTATTTACCCATAGCTGGAAGGAGAATAATTGGATTGATACCTTTCCCAAGGGTATTAGTGCTATGTGAAATGCAATCAGTCCAGGATTTGAACTCGTGTCGCCGTGTCCAATTCCTGCGACGATAACCATTACACCACGGGCACCTCCACTACACCACGGGCACTGTTGTTTTCTTATTGACATGTCTGCTATGACAAATCCATATGTAAACCACTAGTATTTAAATCAACATCATCAAAATGTACTGACACTACGGAGTTCCCTGATTCACTCTCTCGCCATCTGTCCCTGTAAGTTTTCTAGACTGCATCCAATATCTGCACAGAGCTGATATATGTTAGTCTTTGTTGGTCAGCAGACACTAGCAAGTCCATCAAAAATGATATTAAAAACATTGTTAATAAATATTAACAAGATCATGATGTTCTCTCTCATAATGCAGTTAAAGCATTTGAAGAGGTACCACTAAATGACCCTCTGACAATCACTTGCCATCTATCTCAGATTTGGTAGTTATCATCATGTGATGTATCTTGTATAGGAAAGTTTAATCAAGCCCATCCTTCTGCAAGCTTGGCCACAGCCAATGTCCTCCTACTTGGTGGGAACATGTGCCTATGATGGTAGGTCGAGGAATTCATCCACCTTTGCCAGTGTCTGTGTGTTAAACCAGTTTGATTCTTTGAAATATATGTGTGAAGTTTTTTTGATTTTTGTATCTGAAGGTGGATACCAGCCATATTTGGCCCTGGCAATCAAGAAAGTTATTTACCCAGTGGTGTCATGTTGCCCCTATCCCTCACATAGTTTTAACAACTCCAGCTGAAACAGTTTCTTTGGACTTAATATTTGAAACCAGCACATGAATGATTTTGAGAATTTGTGAGGACTAGTGATGCTCATGCCCTCAGAGTGCAGCCAGCAGACACTAAAGGTACTACCTCTACTTAGAGCCCTATTATGCCCCCAATATATATATATAGAGAGAGACACAAGATCAATATAGAATTAACAACCCAAACTTAAATCCTGGACAAAACTGTTTGCATTTTGCCTAGCACTAATACCCTTGAGAAAGGTACGATTCCAACAATTCTCATTCCCAGTTATGGGTTAATAGTAGGCTAGACTAGGCTCTTTAACCTTGGTATGACAACTAGTCTTGGAGAAGGAAATCTCAGAATTCAAACCAGCTACAACTCTGCTTAAGAAAATGGACCTTGTGTCACATCCTGCTTATGGTGTAGGGGTTTGGTAATTACATAGCCCTCTTAAAAATTGATCTTGTGTCACATCCTGCTGATGGTGTAGGGGTTTGGTAATTACATATTCTTCTTAAAAATTGATCTTGTGTCACATTAAGCTCATGGTGAAGGGGGTTTGGTAAATACATAGTCCTCTTAAAGATTGATCTTGTGTCATATCCTGCTCATGGTGGAGGGGTTGTATAAATACATATTCCTCTTAAAAATGATCTTGTGTCATATCCTGCTCATGGTGGAGGGGTTGTATAAATACATATTCCTCTTAAAAATTGATCTTGTGTCATATCCTGCTTATGGTGGAGGGGTTGGGTGAATACTTTAATTTTACAAGACTGGAATTGTTGCCTTGCAGCACTTGTGATGAACTCCAACAGATGTAAAATTTACAATATCTCATTAATCAAACTGTTTAGACACTTTCTCTTCAACACCGAAATAGATTAACTTGTATGTATTGATCTTTATTAGAAGGTAAGGTCAAATGGAATGTCAAAGACAGTTAATTTGATGATTAGACAAAGGTCAATTAACCCTTTGTACCCTGGCAATGGTTCAAAGCACAAATCAAGCTGAATAACTTGTTAATTTTTTTTCTTTTTTTTTTCTTTTTTTTTTTTTTCTTTTCTTTTTTTTTTGGTGATAATTATAGTAATTGATGTTTGGCAGACAAAGTCTAACTTGACTTCCTTGGAACTTACTGATTAAAAGATTGAATCATAAGAAGAGATTTTCATATACCTTGGTAGTAATATCTCCTCTACTGAAAGCAGTGTCAGTATACACATAGGTAAGGTATGGATTGCTATTGATAAGTTAATGACCATATGGAAATCTAATCTCTGATAAAATAGAATAGTAATTCTTCCAAGCTGTGGCCATGTCAGTACTACTGTATGGTTGCACCACTTACACTTACAACAAAACGCTTGGAGAAAAAGCTAGATGGGAACTATACAAGGATGCTACATGCTGTTTTTTAACAAATCCTAGAAGCAGCAACCTACAAACAGTAGCTGTACAATCACTTTTCTCTCCTCTCACAAACGATCCAAGACACTTGTTGGAGTAAAGCCAAACACTTAAGTAACATTCTCCTATCAACTCCTACACATTGACAAACCAGTGTTGGCTGACCTGGAAAAAAAATTCATTAGTTCTATGCAGACACTATGCAGACACTAGATACTGTCTAGAGGACTTACCAAGAGTGATAACCAATCGGGATGGATAGCTAGAGAGAGTTAAGTGAATTCGTGCTGTTGGCATGCTTTGATGATGACGATAATAGATGTTTATTGTGGCTGACCACTTCCAGGCAATAACCAGAATCCTTTATTCAATCTAGGTTTAAAACAAATTCTTGATTAAGGGCCTTAATGCCGTGGCTAAAACAGTGATTAAAACACTTGAGATTAAGGAAAAAAAAAGGTTTGTTTTGGGAGCTTTACTTGTGTAGTGTGTCTTGGGCACAAATAATCTGGTAGGGCACCTCTGGTGGTGTAACGGTTAGCAAGCTAGACTAGCAAACCCACACGAGTGAGTTCGAGTCTCATTGGGTGCCCCATTCAATCGGCCTTGTGCCACATCAAAGCAAAGAGCTTTGTAAATTACAATAATCTGGTAGAACCCATCTCTCTCCAGGTCTACAATTGATTTTAATTAAGAGTTTTCCTTCTCCTAGACTAGTTGCCATGCTCATAGCTAGAGGGTGAGTAGTTGGATTCATACCTTTCTCAAAGTTATTAGCACAATGTAAGATACAAACAGCCTTGTTTTGGATTTGAATTCTGGTCACCGTATCCACTTCCTACTATGTCAACTGTTATGCCACAAGTAATTCTTAGATAAAGCTATATTTAAAAGATTGCTTTCTTTGTTTATTGGCATATCAATCTTTGTAGGTTATTTAATGCCAAAGCCATCCTTGTAGAAAAACAACATTTTTACTATTTAACACTTAGTTGGGGGAATAAGGAGGTTCAGTACCTTTCCCAAGGGCATTAGTCTAAAAGTGAATGTAACAGCACAACTGGAGTTCAAACTCACTTACTTTGTGGATGCAGTCAGGCACTTTATCCATGACACCATAGGGGCTCTTGCACCCTCATTTTAAAAAATCATTATTATTATAGTTAATAGTAGTAGTTAAAAAATAAGTAAGAAGTAAATAAATAAATGAAAAAAAAAACACATCTAAAAGAAAAAATTTAGAAGGTTTCGCTCAAGGTCAGAGGTATGAGGCACCCAGTGAGAATCAAACTCCCTAACAATGATCTGCGAGTGTAACTCACTAAACATTATACTCGATAAAGTGGTCCAAATGTTTCAAAATTTAAGTTTTCTACTGACTGTCATTATTAATTTTGACTAGCTTTTTCTTTAATTTTTTTAAATTTCAATTTTCTTTTTAATTGCCATAAAACATTCAGTAATGATTAACGATTTATCTAAAAATGAAATGAATAGATGTTCTGACTGTGTATTTAAATTCGGTCATTGATATAAATTTTTTTATTGGATTAGTTTAATACAGGGCTAAATTTTGCAGTTGTTTTTTTTTTTTTAAATGAAATGGTCTATCATCTAACAAAAATGATCTCCTACATAAAAGATTGGAGCAAGCTGAACACGTATCTTGGGGGGAAAAAAATGAAAATAACTGATATTATAAGCTTCGCTGCTGATGAAAAGGAGTTCCTCTTTTTTCTATGGACAGTGCACTCAAGGAAGGCTATAGAATGTTGTATTGACAAGCATAAAAGAGATTCAATTATCACAAAAAAAAAAAAAAATCCTGAATGACTAAATGTTGCATTCTTGAACATTCTGCTCCATCATCTCATTTATATCAATAATTTGCTCATTTGTCCTCTATAAACCTTCAAATGATTAGATAAAGAACTATACTGTATCTAAAATGCACATATATTAGGGGAAACATTTAATGTTATAAAAAAAACCCAGCCCTGTCAGTGAGGCTTAGAATATGCTGATTGGATCCACCTGCAGAGGGGTAGGACCCAACCCCTAAAAAAATTAGGTTTGTCCTGAGTAGAACACTAAATTTCTTGATAGTGAGACTCCAGTTCTGGAGCTCTGGGTAGTGTCAGATACCCCTTCATCACCACTCAGACCTGGAATGTTGGAGTTCAAATTCATCTGTTGCTTATTCGGCTGATTGTTTTTTTGTTTTTTTTTTACAGTGTATTAACCCTTTTTGGGTCATTTAACGCTGAATTAAGTCATTTTGATAAAGTTTCAATCAATTCAGTTTAGCATAAGCACAATTTTTTTGTTTACCACAGTTAAGTGTTTTTTTTTTTAAAGTTGGTGACCATAGTCGAAGGCAACCAAATGGATCTCTTTTCAATAGCTACTACACCGAGGTGTAGGGGGCGTGCTACTCCTTTCCCTGGATTGTTCCACTTTATCCTCGATACGTACCTTATATTGCTGAGTGTTAAGCAAGGAGGTATCAAGTACCATTTTTAAAGTCTTTGGTATGACGCAATCTGGGATTGAACCCAGGTCTCCCAAATCAGTGACAAACACTCTACCCACTGGGCCAATGAGCCAGTTAAGTGTAAAAACAGTTAATTTCAAACAATTCAGTTTAGTGTAATTATACAGTTTAGTTTGATTTGAGCCATAGATAGGACCCTATCAGGTTGCTAACATTCCAGGCTAGAGTGAACCTGGGAGCGATAACAGTGAAAGGGTACTCTACATTCCCCAAAGCTCCAGTCTTACCATCAGATTGTTAAGTGTCATATCCAGGATACTTGTTGGTGGGGGTTGTCTTATCCTTCTGCAGAGATGCAATCAGTGTATTCTGCTATTTATAAACAAAATTCACCTGTTTTATAGTTAAATCATCCTCTGGTTCTTCTCTCTGCTGTTCATCATCTTCTTACTATTCCATTATTTACCATCATGCCACACTGTTTGTTGTTCATTGCAAGGATGATTAACAAGATAACATCTTCTTTCAAGTGCATTATTTTTTCACTTCTTGAAGTCTTTTTCCCATATCTTACAAACTGTACGAACTGTTCAGGAATCAATCAAACCATAGATGGAAATAGACAACCACTCACTTCAGCAATTTTGGATTAACTGATTATTAGCAAAAATCTATCTTCTAACTTTCAAAACTCTTCAGTCACCTAACTGAGATTATCCAATCACAGCCAAGTTCTTAAACTGATCCTAGGGTCATCACTCCTCAATCAAACCTATTTGAAATTAATGGTTTCTGCATTCTAAATCTTTTAGAATTATCTACACCACTTCTCAAATAATAGATACAGCTAATCTATTATTCAACAACCCCATTTAGTATATTTTTCAGCCATAAAAAAACAAAGTATTTATCCATCAATAGTGGCATACTGTGACAAAAATATTCTGTTATACATCCCACTGATACAATCGATATTTTGTCTGTTTTCATAATATCCTGTCATCAGAATTGTCTGTTGATAGATCATTTTGGCATCAGATGGACAGACACTTAGGAAACTTAGGTAGTTAGGCAAGAGACATTGTTTCCTGCTCTATTTTAGTAGGGACATGAAATGGTGTCCGGGGTGAGGGGATACATTTACTGGTGAAATTATGTAGGTTGGAGATTTCAATTCAGTTCTGAAAGTAATTTATCTGCTTTTTTACCATATCCGTAGAATGAATTCATCTGTTTTAAAATATTTTCCTTTTAGAAACTGGAGTTAATTCAAATTCATTAGGAAAAAAACATTTATTTTGAGCTTGAAAAAAGGAAATTAATCTGACCTTTTATTCATATTGAATTAATTATGCATATCAATTTATCATTTATATGAAATTGGGTAGAGACCAAAGAAAGCAAAGTGTCTTTTTGATTGAGATTGTTTTATATATTGATAAAACAAATTTCAATGGTTACAAGAAAAAATCACAAGCATGAAGAATCTTCAGAACTTCATCCAAAATGGAAATATTCTTGCTATCATTTAACTCCTTATTAAACCTTATATTAGAGCCGAGGTATAAAGAAAAGCTTTTCTTGGTTACAGTTAAGTTTTTTCTTTATATTGATAGAAGAAATCGGAACAGTTGCAAGAAATGACAAGTCATGAGAATGTCAAATCTCCAAAGTTCTGTCCAGAATGTAAATATTCTTACTAACAATAAACTCATCATTAAATTGTACAAAATCTTACTGCTTACACTAGAGAAGAATAAAATAATGATTAGACATTAAATAGCTAAGTTAAAATCAAATAGGATGAGCATTATTGGATGTAGATGCCAGCAATTAAAAAACTATCAAAATGAATTTGGACTTTGCTACAAACTATTATTGAATTTCTTTACCTGTGTATAGTTACAGAAGAAGGAAATTACTTAATAAGTAATTGATATTCACTAAAAAGTGAGCGGACAGACAGATGCTTCTCTTGCCATTGACATTCCACAGAGTGACTCTACATAATGGGATTTCCTTCATTGAATAAAAGTTTTAACTTTAATCCTTTTCTTCTGAAAATCATATTAGGGGTCATCAGGAGAGAATGTGCACTGTTTCAGGGCCTTCATCTCAACGGTTTTATTTGCACACCAGCGCCCCCTCACTGAATATAAATATATATATAACTGAGGCCCTATTAGTTATTTACTAAGCTTAGCTTAGATGTTGATTAAGAAATGTTACGGCGAAATGTGCTTTGAAAAATAATTATGCGCATTATGAGAATATTACGTGAATCTTGTTACACATTTGCGATTGAGTGTCAGTTTAACGAAATCAATTTTGAATTGTCCCATGGAATATTTCTTTTGTTCCATATCCACATGGAACTATTTTCGGTTATTTCTATGAGGGCTTTTATACATTTGGTTCTATTATGGCCTTTGATTCCAATTTGACTCAGTAGCCTTAACGATGAACAAATTGTGACACTTGTTACTCTATATATAACATATAAAGATTATTTTTAAAAAAATGTATGGTTGGTTCGGTTTGGGTTTTATGGCATATCAACCTTTGCAGGTTATTTAATGCCAAATTCATCTTTATACAAATAATCAGTTCTATTTCAAACATTTTAATTTAGCATGAGTACACAGTTTAATTGTCAAAAACATTTCTATTTCAAGCTATTCAGTTTAGTCAAACAGAGCTAATTCCATTTAATATGAGTACAGATTTCATTTACACACAGTTAAATGTCAAAACAGTTCTATTTCAAACAATTCAGTTTTGCATAAATAAGCAGTTTAAATGCAAAAAACAGTAAAGTAAAAAAAAACATGGTTTAGTTCTATTATATAGGACCCAGGAGGCCAGAGTGGACCTGAGAGTGATGGCAATGAAAGGCTACTCCACATTCCCCAAAGCTCCAGGATTACTGGAACATCACCATCTGATTGTTTAGTGTCATAATTAGGACAATTGTTGTGGAGGGTGGGTCTTACCTCTCTGCAGAGAAGCACTCAGTGTATTCTACAGCCCCAGTTGACTGGGCAATTAAAAAATGTAAATGTATTATATGTGGCTCTGGTTGATAGTTGAAGTCTACATTTTATATTAGTTCAGTGATTTAATTGTAAACTAAAGAAATGAAACAATTTTGTATTTGATAAGTACTAATTTTAATAATTATTAATAAAGTGGAAGACAGAATTTGATTTTATTTGGGAGATTCAGATGGTTTGACAGGTATCATCACAGAAAATTGTTCTGTTTGGTTCACTTAATGACATATCAAACCCCTATGAATTATTTAATGCCAAACTTTGATTCATTTGTAAATATTTGATTGTGATCATAACTATAATTTGATTTGGTTTATTTTTTTAATGATGCATCAACTCATTATGGGTTATTCATTGCCAAAATTTGATTCATTTGTGCTTGATTATAATCATAATTATATTTTCACTGTTTCGGTGAATTATTTTTTATCTCACTTTTTTCTCTATACTAATAATTATTATTGATTTGCACACTATTATATGGTATCTAGTATTCCTATCTAATACAAATAATTTGTATACATATGGTATCAAGTATTAATTAATAATTAAATACTAATAATTTCCAGATATTTCATTGATCGATGGGACCCTAATAGGTATTACTACTTTGAGTCAGAGCTGTCCTTGTAGCATGGTAGTTGTTATGACCGGTTATTAAGGGTCAATAAATAAATAACTCAACATGGAGATATGAAGTGCCACACAAATGTATCCAAAAGTCTCTGAGGAGGGTTTCCTTGGTTCAACGTACACGAAGACAGGCAAGGTGCTTATTACAGCTGCTACTCTCGCTCTACCAGCTTAGTTCTTGATTAATATACCCTTTGGGTAAGTCCATTATTCTGGTCATAGGTGAGTCACCTACAACAGTAGTAATGGCAATAAAGGGGTACTCCACACTCTCCCCAATCTCCAGAACTGAGGCCTTACCATCAAATGCAGTTTAATGTCAGAGTGGACCTGGGAGTAATGGCAATGAAGAGGTACTTCACATTTCCTAAAATTCCGGAACAGGATCCTCACCACTTGATGTAGTTTAGTGTTATACCCAGGATACCCTTTTTTTTTGGTGGGGGTATACCTCTCTGCATAGGATGTAGTTAGTGTATTCTGATCCTTGCTGGCAGGACAACATCAAAATGGAGTGGGCAATCTGAGTTCAAATTCTGGTTGAGGCTCTTTGCTTTTCTCTTTGCATCAGTACCTTTGAGAAAGGCATGAACCCATCTCTTCTTCACTTCCCAGACATGAGCAAATTGTGGGACAGACTGGGTTCTTAAGCTTTAGTAAGACAACAAATCTTGGAGAAAGAAATGTCTTAATACAAAACCAGCTTTGACACATCTGGTAGGGGATAGCAGTTGCACAAGAAAACTGGAGAGAAGAACAGCCGATCGCTAACTTCATCTCCCTGCTATATCTTCATGGTAGAGGTAGTTAGAGAAAAAAAAATTACTTTTTGTTGCTGAGGAGTGGTTTTAGATTAACTTTGTTCATTGAAATCAGAGTGTCAGAATTACTATGTTAGCTTTCGAGGTTAAAATCGAGAACTGGTGTTATGGTTTCAATCTTATGTTAACCAGCTGATTGTCATTGTGTGCTAATATTCATGCCTGAAGAAGAGTTGAGAAGAAGAAAGAAAGAAAAAAATTTATCTTCAAATGTGCTTAATGATAGAATCAAGAAAGCGTTATCTAATCATATTACAAAAACATCTCTATATATTTCTACCACCCAAAGATGAAATTTTTATTTGAATTTCTGAGATAATTTATAATTATTATATACTGATATATTCAGTCTCATGTCATCTTATAATTGTATTTCAGTTATAGTCTGTAAGCCAGTTATATTATAGCAACCAAGATGATGTGAATTCAGCCACGTATGATAAAGATGTATGGTATCTCCTGTAGATAAATATACCTCTGCCAATTTTTTAGCATAAAAATTTTCTTCCAAACCAAAAGTTACCAGGATTTTGTTATTTTCTCGCCAAGCATTATATAACCAAAACAGATATTAGTTATTTATTACCAAACTTTATGGTATGGAAACACAGTAACCAAAAATAAAATTGCAACACTTCTTTAACCAAAAATCAAAATTGTTGTCAGTGTACTTATTTTGGACAGTTACATATATCTTTAATCATATCAATGTTGTAGAGTTTGGCAATAAATAAGACCTAATAATATCTGTTTTGATTGTATGATGTTTCATTAGAAGTAATAAAAACCTGGTACCTTTGCTTTTGAAGAAAATTAACTTTTTATAAAATATTTTTTGGGTGTACTTATTATGAGTGATCTTATTTTTATTAGCATATTTTTTTCTTTTTTTTTTGATGGGGTTAAAATAAAAGCCAGAATATGTTAAGAAATTAAATTTGGGTAGTGATTATTACGGAATTAGCTTAATACTTTGGCAAATCAGATGATGGTCTAGATGTTGAGTGCTTAGTCAAGACAGAAAGTCATCTCTTTGATCAGATTATAATTAGTTTTATCATCTTTGAGATATTCTTTGACATTTTTTCTCATTTGCTAAGATCCTTTTTTTCTCTTGTAACATTTTAGAAAAATAAAATCTGAAAACAACTTTTAAAAGTTAGTTTGTGATTAATCGATATTTACTTAATGAATGTGATAGAATATTAATATTTCAATGCATATTCACTTAATATTTAGGGGAATTTTTAATTCCAGTTCAATATAAACAAAGGCAGTTACTCTTTTTGTTGGTTAAATGGCTCATATGAAGTATTTTCATTAAATTTTGAATAGTTTAAACAGTGAAGATTAGAAATAAAATAACCTTTAGTGAGATTTGGATTCAATGTTTTTAAGGCCTGAACAACACCTTTACCAATTTGATCATGGAGACCAAACTCTTTCATCAAATCTAGTAATCTAACTACGGCCTAGACTAAAGTTCACATAGCAGGTTGGTTTACATGATCAAATTGGTAAATGTACCATTCATGTCAGGTAGGCTCTAAAAGACATGAGATAAAAATACCAAACTTGATGGGAAATACTTTATTTCCAATTGATACTATTTACTTTAAGGTTATAAGATTTAAAACTACTTGAGCATTGCAATAAAAAGCAACAATAGTAAAATGGAAGATATTCTTTGGATATTTATAAATTTATATATTTACTTTATTTTAAAATAATCTGTCTGTATTGTATGAGACTAAGAAAATCCTAAGAGGTGGTTCTTGAATCTCTTGGGTCATTTTAAAGAATTCTTAAGATAGAACTTTTGACTAAAATTTTGATTCCTGACATTTTATTAAATTTTATCAGTATGTTAATTATAGGATTCTTCTATTAAGGCTTGTAAAGGCTACATATAAATTTTTAAGGGTTTGTAAAGGTGATGTATATATTTGTAAGAGTTGGTAAAGACTACACGTATAGGGTTTGTAAAGGATATGTATACATTTGTAAGAGCTTATAAAGGATGCATATGTATATTTTTAGGTAATATATCTTTAAGTGTTTGTAAAGGCTACATATATATTTTTTAAGGTTACATACATATCTGTAAGAGCCAGGAAAGGATACATATATATTTTTATGGGCTAGTAAAGGCTATATATATATATATATATATATATATATATATATATATATATATATATATATATATATTGTAAGAGCTTATAAAGGATACATATATATTTTTTTAGGGTTTGTAAAGGTTATATATATGTTTTTAAGGGCTTGTAAACCTTACATATATATTTTTAAGGACTTATAGATATGTAATATATATATATTTTTTCAAGGGCTTGTAAAGGCTATGTAATTTTTTTTTTTTAGTGCTTGTAAAGGCTACATATATATTCGTAAAAGTTTGTAAAGGATTCCTATATATATATATATATATATATATATATATATATATATATTAAGGGCTTGTAAAGACAATGTATATATTTTCTCAACAAAATCAAAAACTTCTGCTTGATTAATTGTCTTTTATTTATTTATTTATTTATTTATTTATTTATCTATTTGAGGTTCTATTTTTCAATATACTCAAAAAAAATCATCAAATTAGATTTTTAAAAAAATATATGAATAAAATTTATGTAACAGATGCTTTATTTTGCTCACATTTTTAGCTGTCAAATTTAGAAAATTTTAGTCTCCTATTTCAATGGGAAAGTTTGCATAAATAATATCATCTATAATTAAGTACATGCTAACAATTTGAAAAAAAAATTGCTTTCTAAATAAAAAAATATCAGGATTTTATTATTTCTATTTCAAGTACACCTCTTATATATATTTATACAATTTTATTTTTTGATTTCAGTTTAAATGCTGTAGTGTTTGGTAATAAATAATACCTAATAATATCCATTTTTATTGTAAAATGTTTTATTGGAAATAAAATCCTGGTATTTTTTGTTTATAAGAAAATTAAGTTTTTATTAAAAAAATGGTTACAGTTGTACATATGCACGAGTGATACTGTGTTATATATATACACACACACATACATACACACACACACACACACACACACACACACATACACACACACACACACACACATATATATATATATAAAACCAGTTCCTGTTAAGTCACTTCATTTTAGTGGATATTGAGTGAGCCATCTCTACCCTAATGTACTGAGAGCCATCTTAATTAAATTTATGTGCATCTCATGAGACAGTAGAAGTATGGATGACCAAAAATCATAAAATTTTATGACTCACAAAGCCAAAAATATATTCCCATGTTATGTGGTTATATGATTGCAACAGTTATTAGTTTGATAAAACTCTAGTATTAGAGGAGATTTGGAATTGGCATAGCAGTTGATTACTAAGCCTCGCTTAGTTTGACATGATGCCAAAAGTATAGGGTACCCAGTGAGAACTGAACATGTTAAAAGTGGTTTGCTAGTGTAGCTTGCTAGCCATTAAACCGCTCAAGGCATTTGGGAGGAGAAAGGGTTATAACATTAACGAAGAAAGCTGAATCAAGGAACCATTTTTGTGTTCATTTTCACTAATTCTGTTGGGGAAGGCATGAATCCACTTTTCCCTTAACTATGAGTAAAATAGCAGGGTGGACTGAACTATCTAGCCTTGGTTCTAGACAACCAGTCTTGTAGAAGGAAAAGCTTAAATTCAAAACCAACTGGAAACCACTCCCCTATCTCTTTCCTAAGAATAGTCATGCTAATGCAGTTTACTATTAAAGGAAGCTGTGGAGGTGCCCGTGGTGTAATGGTTATTGTCGCAGGATGTGGACACGACGACACGAGTTCAAATCCTGGACGAGACTGATTACATTTCACATAGCACTAATACCCTTGGGAAAGGTATGAATCCAAATATTCTCCCTCCAGCTATGGGTAAATAGTAGGACAGACTAGGTTCTTCAGCCTTGGTGAGGCGACTAGTCTAGGAGAAGGAAAACTCTGAATTCAAACCTGTTAAACTCCGCTTACAAAATTGACCTCGTGTCATATCCTGCCCGAGCGGAGGGGTTGGTAAATAGTAAGCTGTGGAGCTCCACCTCCTAATAATAAAACATGAAGCACTGATTCATAAGCTAGTCTCAGAAAATTACTGTTATGATTTTGATTTTCACTGAGTTGTGGTATTGTGATATGCTAAGCTAAGCTTAGTAAATATATTGGGAATTTCAGTGGATTAGGGGTCAGGAATCATTTCATTATGGTAAGGGTTGGGAAGCTTGTCTTTGAATCACTGGATGCTCCATGCATTTAGCCTTGTGCCATACTAAACTTGTGTTCTGAGCATGTTGTGAACATATATATCAAAATATTTTTAGAAATTAGACAACAGTTTCTCACTTTTTACTCAAATATTAATTAGCTAAAATTAATTACATGAAGATTTATTCAGCCCCTTTTATTGGTTAAAATTTATTTTTCAATTTTCTGGGCACTTTTTCTATAATGAAAAGTCTGAACAAATTTTGAAACTGACTTTTTTTTGAGGGGATCAGTTTGAATGTTCGGAAAACCTTGAACTCTCTTCTAAATTCCATCTAATTGGTTTATTTTCACGTGAGGGGTTTGATGTTTGGATCGACTGTCGATTACTCAGTTTTTTTTTGTGTGTGTGTGGGGGGGGGTTCTTGGATTAATGGCAAATACGATCTGACAGTTTACATGAAAGGCTAAACAATTAACTGATCCTCCTGGTTTCTACTCTTGTTCAATTTAATGTTTTACATGATCGATTCTGTCATCACATGTAAATCAATCGAAGAAGCCTTCAATTTGAGTTTAAAAACAGCACCACCATTTAAGCAGCCTGCCAAAGCCTCGGAATATTTGTTGCTTTGTCGAGTTGATTTATTCACCGAGATGCAACTCTGAAGGATGCAAGATGCTGAAATTTGTGGCTGTTTGTATTATTCATTTCTTCTCGTTCCAATATAGCAGAATACTTTTCTTTTTGTTTTTCCTTTTACTTGTAGAGGAAATTTTTAAAGCAAAGATGATATTGAATTGTGTTTATTTTATTGATATATATTTGATTTAATGTAGTCTTCTTTTTTTACATTAGAGCAAATGTGTTCTCATATCCCACTTGTGTATCTGAAAGAATTCAGTTCGTTGTACACAAAAGTAGTTGCAATTGTGGCTTTAATGAAATTAATCTGTTAACTGATAATTAGTGAGAGGTCATTTTTAGAAATTATTTAATTTATTTTTTTTTTTTTTTTTCTTTACAAATGATGTTAATCAATTTCGAATATTTAGATGATATTATAAGTATTACATATGTAACTATTTTTATTAATCATGTCATTCTTAGATTTCCTTCATTTGTTTCCTTTTGTTAATCTGTTTTTTTTTTCCTTTTTTAGGTTTATATATAGTATTCTCGCTCATACACACACACACACACACACACACACACACACACATATATATATATATATATATATATATAAAATGCATACATAATTTATTTTTGTTTATTTGCTTACACTGTAATGTCAAATAAGATTGTTTGTCTATAGATCAGCACTTCTTTATTGGATCAAAGTGAAGCATCTGCATTCAGTTTCAAATGCAAATATATATATATATATATATATATATATATATATATATATATATATATATGCACTGCTTTTTATATGTAGCTTTTACTCTTTAGAAAGAAAAGAATATTTTGAATTGATTTTATTTTAATATCCTGTTTATTTTAAATTACAGAGTGACGGCAATTCAAGCTTTTTGCGGGCAGCAAGGGACGGGAATTTGTCGGAAGTTTTGGAATACCTGAAGGGCAGTACCGACATCAACACCAGCAATTCAGTAAATATTATTTGATT
>OY757918.1:94775710-94790710 GCA_963585895.1 Sepioteuthis lessoniana
TCTATAGCTCAAATAGAACTAAAATGTGTACTCATGTTAAACTGAATTGCTTGAAATAGAACTGTTTTTGACATTTAAACTGTGTACTTATGCTAAACTGAATTGTTTTAAATAGAATTGTTTATATGTATAAAAATGGATTTGACATGAAGTAAGCTACAATGGTTGATATGCCATAAAACCAAACCAAACCAATCCTATGATGGTAACCGTTACACTACAAGCACCTTCCTTTTTAATTACAAAACAAAATGATAAAATAATCTTACAGGATAGTGCCTATCTATTTCAGTGTTATTTTCAGAGCTGGTTAGTTTTGATAAAAACTCATTTCTTCACACATGATAATATATGCATGTCATAGCCTTAAGATTATATCATGTGACTCCACATTAACCCTTTTGGTGTGAAGAGCAATTTTAGTTATTCAAATATACTTAATATTGAAATCAACATAATTTACAAATTTTGGATGTTGTGTGATATACCCCTTGTGTGATATACTTCTTGAAAGTCTCTCTTGTTCAATATACCCTTACCCAAAAATTAAAAAAGAAAATTATCCTTTATTAGTTCTAAAACTTTAGTAAAATAGTCATTTTTAAAAGAATCAGAGAAAAAAAATTCTCTTATAAACAATCTTATGTGATATACCCACTGATGCTAATAGTACATTGTAGTATTGTAATTGTGAAACTCTAATATTTTTTATTTACAAATTTGTTTATCTTATGGTCAAAAGTTCATTCCAGCCGTTAAATTTGTTACCAAATGCACCGCACCAGCAGGGTTGAGGCAATTCTGCTCATTAATTTGCTTAGTATTTATCATTGAAGAAAAAAAAAATCAATGTTTGTATGATGAGCAGAAATATGAAAAATAAAATACATATATTTTAAGTTTTGAAAAATGTTAGGGTTAGATTTTTTTTTTTTTAAAAAAGGAAGAAAAAGAAACATTGTTCATACAGCCTATGATTTTTCAAAAATTTATCTGATTTGAGAAATAAAATCTGGTTGTAAAATTGTCATATAATTTTACACCATCAACGATAACATCATTTTTTTTTTGTTTACAAACAATGCATAGAATCAAATTTGTACCTTTCTTTATTCTTTAAGAAAAAAAGGAAGCCATTTTAAGTTGGACATTTATATTTAAACTGATAAAGAACATTCTCTTTTTTGGATGCTATAGGGTAACCCTAGCTAGGGACATCATATATTTGTAAATGTTATATACAGCTTAGAGATATTTCAGACTTTTAATTATAAACAACAGAGGAAGTAGAAAATATTTAATGAGGAAATATGCAAAAATAGTGCGTAGGCAGTAATTTGAACCCCAAGCTTGTGATGTTGTATCTTCCCTATCTTTGGCAGCTTTCCAAATTTGACTGGCTGGCATTCTTAGTAATGATGGTGATGGTTCTTATAGGAGAACTAAAGTCACAAGTTCAAAGTTCAAATTCCTGCCTAAGTACTGGGATTCTCTTCTTAACTTATTCATTTTCATGGACAAGATACCTCACCTTATGATACTGTCTTATTCTTTGGCAAAATGACTGCATCTACTTGTTAAAACAAAAGAAATTTTCAAATTTACTTTGATGATACAACAGCTTGAGAATGTTTACTTGCTTTTTGTATATATCTATGTTTTAAGATATTTCGTCCTTGTGTTAAAATATTTAAACATTTTAACATTTATACACATAACATTTATATACATATTACATTTATATACATATAATATTTATATACCTATAACATTTATATACGAGGATCATTAAATAAGTTTCCAGACTTTTTTTCGTATGGGCACTTTTATTGATAGTACACACATGAAACTCTAGTCCCCTTTGAAGTAATCTCCTCCAGCTACAAGGCACTTGTTGTACCATTCCAACAACTTTTGGAAGGCTTCATGGAAGTCCTCTTGTGTGAGCATGTCAATGACCTTCGTCACAGCCTCTTTCATCTCCTCAATTGTCTCATAACAACAGCCTCTGAGCTTAGGGAATAACCAATACTTAGAGGGAGCAAGGTCTGGACGATATGGACTGTCTTGATGCCCATCTTGGTCAAATAGTCTGTGACAAGGATAGAGTTGTGGACTGGTGCATTGTCCTGGTGGAAATGCCACTGACCCGATTTGAAGAAGGCTGGCCTCTTCCGACGGAATCACTTTCTGAACTCCCTTAAAACCTCAACATAGTAACCCTAACCCTAATCCTTTGGCCAATCAACTCTGATCTATTGACTTCCTTACTCCTCCCACACCTATCATCCTCCCTCACAGACTCCCTGCCTTCCTTGAATCTCTTTTTTCCTAGTTTAAAACAGAATTTTATTGCATATCGTTCTTCTAAAGTGTCCTCACGTCCAGATTGCATTTTTGAAATTCCCCAGCTGTGACAATCAGGCTTTAGTAGGGTGTATTCCAATTGCTGCTGTAGCTGTTCATTTGAAGCTGAAATCATAAAAATTAGTCAGTCATCTCATAAGATGTATAGCAATAACATACTGAATTTTCAAGAGTCTATGACAATTTCAAATGCCTGTACAAAAAATGTCTGGAAACTTATTGAAGGCACCACATACATGTAACATTTATGATAAAAATAAGTGGGAAAGTGGATAAACCAAACACTTACAATGGATTTAGTGGTAATATTTCATTCTTTATTTCTAAAAGAATTTCTTCAGACTAAACATTTTTTGAGTTTTTCTACATTTTAGCAATCGAGGAAATAGATAATATAATGGAGAATGTAAAAAAGGTATAAAGAGAGAGAAAGGGTCTACAGACAAGAGACAGATATGGAAAGAACAGGGAGGGGAAATAGATACAGGTTTGATTGATGGTGATAGGGGTTATTGGTTTTGACTGTGACTGTCTGGGTAGATGGTCAAAGCTAGGTGCCATTGAGTGTATCAGGTTTCATCAGAGATTTGACCAGACAGAGGTGGATTAATTTCAGTGAGAAAGAGGGAAATATGAAAGGGTGGGGAGAGGTTTATACATATAATATTCATATACATATAATATTTAACAATCTAAGCAGGCATACTTAGCATTTTTGCCATCAGAAATAAAATTGGTGTTTTAAGTTCAAATCTAGGATGAGACTGTTTTCATTTCACTTAACACCAATGTCCTTATAAGTTGATGACCTTAGTCGCGGGTGACTTGAAGGCTCCCTTTTTAATAGCTACCACACCGAGGTGTAGGGGAGGGCGCTATTCCATTTCTTGGATTGCTCCACTTTATCCTTGATCCTTACCTTATAATGCTGAGTGTTAAGCCAGGCAGAATCAAGCACCATTTTTTGAGTCTTTGGTATGACTCGACCTGGGATTGAACTCTGGTCTTCTGGACCATTGGTGAACACTCTACTCATTAGGCCAATGGTCCAAAGGGCATAAATTCATCTGTTCTTATGCTATGGGTAGTCAGGCAGACTGGGTTCTTTAGCCTTGGTAAAGCAACCAATCTAGAAAGAAAACTCAGAATTCAAATCATCTGTACTCTGCTTAAAAATTGAACTTGTGTCATATATCACCCGTGGCGGAGGGGTTGGGTAAATACATACATATAACTTTCATTAGATACTAGATTTGGGTTTTTACTATAACTACTGCTTTAACTAAAATATTTTAAATAACATAATTGTCTCTGACTTACCAGTTTTGATGTTTAGAAAATTTTGTTTGGTTCAATGGCATGTCAACCCTTGTTGGGTTATTTAGTACTCAAGTTGGTCCTTTTTTTTGTAAGCAATTATTAGGTTTCAAATAATTAATAATTATTTGTAAACAATTACGGCTTCAAGTAACTATTCTTAATACAAATAATTTACACACTGTTATATAATATCAAGTATTCCTTTCTTATATGAATATATCAAGTATTCCTACTGAATATAAATGATATTCAAATAGATCTATTTAACCCATAGATGGGACTCTAACAGGTATTGACCACTCCAGATGAGAGTGGACCTGGAAGTACTAACATATGAAAGGGTGACTCCATACTTCCAAGAGCTCCAGAACTGGAGCCTCACCACCGGATGCAGTTTATTGTTTCCTCATGGTATGTTCTTGTTGTTTTCAAGGGATGAAGTTGGTGTATTCTAGGCTCTGCCAACAGGGCAAGGAAATTACAAAGGTTGTTCAAAAAGTTCTAAGCCACTCACTCCCATATCTTAGATTTATTGTACACCTCTCACCCTTCTATGTGCCTCACTTGCACTGAAATTAAGACAGAAATCTGTATTAGTTTTTCTTGTTTAATAAGAAGTGATAGTGAATTGCCACAACAAAAATGTTCATCTGTGACTTTTTTGTGAATGAGGCTTAGAACTTTTTGAACGATATGTTTATCATGAATGTGGACTCCATGAAAATATCATTCAGTTGCAAATTGAACTGGAAATTGTTTTATTTTCTAAGTTTAAGCATTTTAAGTGTATTTCTCTAATAAGAATTATCCTACTATATGCCATTTTTGTTGGGTTACAATTTAAAAAATCTCAAAGCAGGTGTTAAGTCAAAAAATATTCTTGGCAGTAAACTGGTTAAATATATGTTCAAATTTTAATCTACTTTATTTTTTAAAAATACTTAAAAGGCATGAAATCCCTTCTTCCTGCTCTCTGTTCTACCACTAGATACCTCTGGTACATTTGAATAGTTACTCAGTGGGTGAGTTAGTGCTTAGGCAAATAACTCACCCAAAACTTTTTTTTACCTGCCTCGAAATCTGCTGCAGCCATAATCAACCTTGAAAATAAAATAAACAAATATAGTCTTGTTTGGAATCTAAAAAATTTTTTTTAGATTTTGAGAATATTTGATTATAATTTGCTAAACTTAACTTAGTTTGGCACAAGACCAGAAATATGGAGCACTTAATGTGAATCAAACTTACTAATAAGGGTTTACTGACTAACTTGAGAACCATTACACCATGTAAGGCCTCCTTTTTCATTTAAGCTAAATATAGTTTAGGTCTGGCACAAGGACATAAGTATGAGTCACCTAGTGAAAAGTGAATTCATTATTTAGTTCTAATTGAGCTGCAAGACTGGCTTATTAAATATTGTACCAAGAGGAGGTGCTTTAAATATTGGATTGTAAATGTTAAATATAAACATTCTAGCTATGATGACGAGGCCAAATAATAATAAGATTGAATGTTTCACAAAACAAGATTCTTTGAAAGGCAAATATCACAGTTTATCTATTTAAATATTTGTTCAGATTCTGGATGTCATTTAGAGGATCTACCAAGAGTGATAGCTGATAGGGACGGATAACGAGTTAAAGTCAAAGGAAACCCTTAGGAAAAATTTGAGATTTTAGAAAAAAAATACTAGGAAACTTTCTATGATATTGTCGTGGCAATGTAAATAGGAACATGGATTTTTATCAAACTTTCTTATGTGGAATAGAAAATGATTTAAAATTGTTTATGATCCTTATTAAATCTATGAACGAAAGGATTTTAAGATATTTTTATTATGTGTGAAATAAAATATTGTTACTAATAAATTGTAACTAAACAGTGCATTAAAATTAGGCAATGTTTTGTCGGAATAACAAACTTGTCTCTGTGTCAAATTAGGTGGATATTTTTTCCCTATTTTATCTCTTTCTCTTCTTTTGGTTTCGTTTGGTTTCTTTGTTTAATGGTAAGTCAACCTTCATGGGTTATTTAATGCCAAAGCCATATTTGGAGAAGAACAGCAGTGTTTCTATTTAACCTATAGCTACGAGAATAAGGGGGTTCATACCTTTCCCAAGGGTATTAGTCTAAAAGTGAATATAATAGCATGACTGGAGTGATGTAAATATACAGGTTATTGCAAAAAAACTTGATAGCATTTTGGGATGTATACGGTGTTTCAGAAAAATTTATATTGTTTTATAACCTAATGATTTGAATAATTTTCATTCAAATGATCTCAAATTTTAACCTCTCAAAATTCTTTTTAAATAGCATTTCTTTTCCAGTGATTGACATTTCTATACCTGAAAAGAAATAAAACATTAAACAGAGAATTTTGAGTTATTTCTACTCATGCTGTTAAAATTTGGTTGAGTTATTAGATAATGAAATTATATTAGTTTTTCTGAAACACCCTGTATTTTCTTTCTATTTAATAAGCTCAAGGATTCTGTTTAAGTCTCTTGCTAATATTTGAGGTTTGTATCATGAAAAAGGCTTAGAGATAACTGCTTTGTATTTTTTTTTTTTTTTTGTGGTTATTTTTTTTATCTATTTTTTTAATTAAAAGTATTATTTTCATTATTATTTTATTACTGGTTTTATTCCATCCAACCATTGTTCCTGTAAAGTAAAAACTTTAAGCTATGATAATTAGGCTAAATAATAATGAGATTAAATGATATTTCAGAAGACAAAAGTCCTTGAAATGCAAATGTTGTGAGAGAATATAAGTAGTAAGTATAGTGACTAATGAAATTTTAAATTACCATTTTATAACTTGTGATATGAATTATGATATGGGTTTTAAATACTACTTTGGCTTAGGTTTTAAGTAATTCAAATATTTGGAAAAAAAAATGAAACTATTGGTTTTCTTAATTGATTTTTTAGGAGGCTTGAACATTTCGTGTTTACTTTGCACTAATATCCTTAAGAAGGCATGAGTCTACTTCTTCCTTAGCAGGGTTATTGATTTGGTTTGGTTTCTTTGTTTAATGGCATATCATCCTTTGTGGGTTATTTAATGCTAAAGCCATTCTTTGAAAAGAACAGTAGTGGTGCTATTTAACCCATAGCTGGGAGGATCAGGGGGTTCATACCTTTCCCAAGGGTATTTATCCGAAAGTGAACGTAATAGCACGACTGGAGTACCAACTCACTTACTATGATTCCGCAGTCCATCGCTTTAACCATTACACCATGAGGACACCTCTGCAGGTTATTTGAATTCTTTCAACCTTCTAAAAATAATCTATCTTGGGTATTTGATAATAGGTCAGGTTAGTGGGGTCATTCCTTGCTGTTTGGACCATGTAATCCAGTAAAACTTAACACATATTAGTTGGAGAAAAGATTGGCATTGCCAGATAACCTTGCTCTTGCCCAGAGATGCTAGGAAGGAAAATTATATGGTATTATAAAAGTGGGATAAAAATGGGGAAATATTTTGATATATTTGGTTTGGTTTCTTTCTTTAATGGCATATCAACCTTTGTAAGTTATTTAATGCCAAAAGTATTTTTATTTAAGGATAGTAGTGGCACTATTTAACACATAACTGGGGGGGATAAGGGGGTTCATACTTTTCCTAAGGGTATTTGTCAGAACATGAATGTGATAGTGTGAGTGGAGTTCAAACTCACTTACTTCAAGGCTCTCGTATATTTGAATGTTGAACTTGCGGTTTTTGAATGACATGGCTTTTTTTCTTTTTTTTTTTTTTTTTTACTTTACTTTATACTTACCTTGATTAAGAGCTTCAACTTTTGAGTCAGGTGAGATAAAAAAAAGAATATTTGCTTCATTCCAGGGGGACTTCCCCCCAGGCAGCACCTGCCCCCTTGTCTTAAAGGAGTGAGATTGAGTTTATTGTTCAGCATTTGAGGCACTGCTAAAGAGGAATGCCGGTGGGGGGGGGGACCAAACCTTTTTTTTTTTTTTTTTTTTTTTGGAAATGGCCTCTCAAGAGTCTTGATTTATGCATCCCCTTCACTATAAAATGACTTCTTGTCAAATCTGAATTGTTAGGGAATTAGATAAATCCATGCAATTCTCTCTTTCTCTCTCTCTCTCTCTCTCTCTCTCTCTAATCCTGTTGTGATGAAAACTATACTAGTATATATATATATATATATATATATATAAGATAAGTCTGTTTTGAATACTTGTTTTGTTGATAATTGCTCTGAAATCTCCCCCATAGTCCGTACTATTCACTTGTATTTGATTTATTCTTATACTTGGAATGTTAAATCTCTCTCCCAATCACCACTTTTAAGCCAGGTAATGTAATATTAGGAAAATGCATTCCAAGCTAAGGGATAATTTATGTGAATACTTTCCTCAACTTACCAACCTCTGGTAAATCTGGTTTGTGATTTTGATTAAGTGGGAGGTAACTTGGTCCTTCCATTTCTTCTTCTTCTTCTTCTTCTTCTTCTTCTTCTTCTCAGACAAATTGGTCTTTTCATGCCCATGCCTTTTTGCAGCTCTCTTATTTTAAAGTAATTAGTACACTGAGACTGAGTGGAATGCACTTATTTTTGTTTTTCTATTATTGTGCTGTGATTAGTTAAAAAAAATGTCTTTCTCTGGACGAATCTTGCAAAGCTGCTGAGGTTGTATGACTTTGAATGACCTCAACTTCAAAGGATATTTTTCTTTCCTTAGAGAGAGTTGATCAGGAGGTGCAGAGATTAGTATTAATATTTTAGAATTTTATCTGTTTACTAGACTACTCATGAACCCAGTTGGGCCCCACCTTTGTAACAAGGGTCTATGATAATGTTGATACTTCTAAAATCTTAGTATGATGTGCTGTTTTTGTTGGGTTATAGTTGCATACATAGTGGGAATTTTATTAGTACACAGATTTCCTTTGTTATTCATTGCAAAGGAACATAGGTTTTTTTAAAATACAAATTTGAACTTTTTTTCTTATTCACTCACGAAAAAGATATAATAATTGAAAAATAGATTTGAATCAAATTCATCATAGAATCAATAATAGTTCTTGGCCAACCATTGTCGAGGGCAACCCAAAGGCTCCCTTTTCAATAGCTACTACACTAAGGTGTAGGGGAAGGCACTACTCCTTTCCCTGGATTGCTCCACTTACCCTTGATCCGTATCTTATAATGCTGAGTGTTAAGCAAGGAGGCATCAAGTATGATTTTTTGAGTCTTTGGTATGACAACCTGGGATTGAACCCTGGTCACCAGGACCTTTGGTACATACTCACTATTATGCATATATATATATACATATATATAAAGAGAGAGAGAGAGTGAGATAGAGAGAGAGATACAGAGAGAGAGAGATACAAGTGTATTCTATTGATTAACTCTGTTAACTTGGCCTATTTCTCCTGATTAATGAAAAATATTTTGACAATTCATTGAATCTTAATTGTACGCAGATTTCTTTTCATAAAAGTAAAAGTAAAGTTGGCAACCATAGTCAAGGGCAACCCGATAGCTCCCTTTTCATTAGCTAAGGTGTAAGGGAAGGACACTACTCCTTTCCTTGGATTGCTTCGCTTTACCCTTGATACTTACCTTATAATACTGAGTGCTAGGCAAGGCGGCATCAAGTACCATTTTTTGAAGTCTTTGGTATTACTCAACCTGGGATTGAACCCCTGTCTTCAAGGCCATTGGTGAACACTAAACCCAATAGGCCAATGAGCTGTTTATGAATGGAAATTGATCTTTAGTTTTCAATGAAGAAGTTGATTAAGAATTTTTGCATATTGATCGTAAGCTTAACTTTCTCACAAGAAAGAAAAGTTGTCTTGTATAGGAGGTGTAGTTTAGTTTGGTTTAATTTTTTTTTTAGTTTAATGGCATATCAACCTTCATGGATTATTTAATGCCAGAGCTATCCATGCCAAAAAACAGCAATGATACTTTTCAACCCATAGCCAGGAGGATAAGTGGCTTTATAATTTTCCCAAAGGGTATTAGTCCAAAAGTAAATGTAATCGTGCAACTAGAGTTTGAACTCGCTTACTTCGAAGCTGCAGTCCACTTTAGCCATTATGCTACAAAGAATCCCTCCAAGAGGTGTAGAAGGTGACTTAAATCTTAACTTGTTCAGCAAGATGCCTCGTATTTATGACCTTTAGGTCATTGTGAATTTATGCATATATACATGCACACACAGTGCACTGACTAGCAAAATCCTTTTGCACACCACATTACTAGTTTAGTAAGTTCAGTCATCACTAGATGGCAAGTTTTGTAGTCTTGTACTTGACTGATTTAGTTATATATGTACACACACACACACACATACAAGTGTCTATCTCTCTATCTCTCTCTCCCCCTCTCTCTCCCCCCCCTCTCTCTCTCTCTCTATCTATATATATATATATATATATATATATATATATATAAAATATTCAAGGAAGATAAGTTGGGAATGATTTAGTTTGAGAATATATAAAAGGACTCTTATAAATCTCCAGGAGTGCTCAATGTATGATAACAAATGTATAAATTCATAAATTTCATACTGCACAAATTCATACAATTGTAAAAAAAACTCAATTGTCATATGGCTATTATAAATCTATTTCAACTTGCCTCTCATTAGAGCAACCAACATCTATCTATCTATCTAATTAGTCCTCCCATATTATTTCCTATCAGTCTTTCATATTTTTCCCTTGAAACTATACATACCAAACTTTTTTCTTGTAAATATAATTAGTGTCTGTTACTTTATAATGCACAAAAACCAGTAAGCTTGATTCAAAGTCAAGTGAGTATTGAGCCAACTATACTTTCCTATGTGCTGAAAGTCTACTTAAATTTTCAAAGATCTCATGGAAAAGCTTAACTATGAGTGAACAAAAATGACAAAACCTGATATTACTCCCAATACTGAAAGTCTATTCTCAACATTAAAACACTTTCATGTGATGGTCTATACTCAGAGTAAAATAAAAATTTAAAAAAAGAGAAAAAAATTTCCAGTATAAACTCACTAATATCAGTAACTTAAATTAATTAAATTCATGATTTTGCTGAATAATATCAAAGTGTTTTTTTTTGTTTTTTGGGGTTTTTTTTCAGTTTGATGAATATGTTAATCATTATTAATTTTGACTAGTAGGATCCTTTATCTTAATTTTAGTTGCTATTTATTTCAACTGACTCAGGTCTAAAAAATCTTTTCGGTTGGTTGGTTTTGCAACATGTCAACACTTGTTGGGCAATTTAATAGCCAAATCATTTTTTGGCAAGTAATTACATGGTTTCAAGTAACTAATAATAATTCTTAGTAAACAATTATAGCTTCAAGTAACTATTCTTAATACAAATAATTCGCACACAGGTATATGTTATCAAGTATTCCTAATACTAAAAATTTTCAATTAGATCTATTTGACTCATAGATGGGACCTTAATAGGTACTACCACTTCAGCTGAGTGGACCTGAGAGTAATGGCAATGAAGAGGTGATTCCACTCTTTTCTGGCCCAGTTAGCTTGGGGCTGTTGAATGCACAGACTGCATCTCCCCCCGAAAGTGTCTTGGATATGACGAATGTGGAGTACCCCTTCATTGCCATCGCTTCCAGGTCCACTCTGGCCTGGAGTGGTTGCACCAGATAGGGTCCTATCTATAGGTCAAATAGAACTGGTTGACATTTAAACTGAGAGCAAACAAATGACTTATGCTAAATTGAATTGTTAGAAATAGAACTGGTTGATCATTCAACTGTGTGTATCTACAAAATGAGTTTTCAAACCATATATTTAATATATATATATATATATATATATATATATATATATATATATATAGGATTTGGCCTTAAATAACCAACAATGCCATAAAACCAAATGAATTGGGGGGTGTTGTCATGGTGTAATGATTAAAGTGATGGACTGTGGAATCAAAGTAAGCGAGTTTGAACTCCAGTTGCGCTATTACGTTCACTTTTGGACAAATACCCTTGGGAAAGGTATGAACCCCCTATTCCTCCCAGCTATGGGTTAAATAGTACCACTACTGTTCTTCTAGAAGAATGGATTTGGCATTAAATAACCTACAAAGGTTGATATGCCACTAAAAAAAATAAACCAAACCAAACGAGTCCATACTTTCCAGATTTCTAGAACTGGAACCTCACTATTAGATTCTGTTTAGTTTCATATTCAGGAAACCCCTTTTTGGGGAGGTTCTTACCGCTCAGTTGAGGATACAGTCAGCATATCCAAAGTTCTACCGACAGAACAGAAAAAATCTTTTAACAAATACTAGTAACAGTCGTATGTAAAAATAATATTTGAAACGGTGCTGACAAATCAAAGACATGTCTATTGTATATTTTTATAGGTTTTATTTGGGCTTCTCTCATAGTTTAGAGATGGTAAAGCAGCAGCTACAGAGAAATAGGTTTACTCAAGGTAAAAGGTGATGAGAATATTAGTTTTACTGGGGTTTATTATACTTTACTATTGTTTCTAACTTTCACTGTTACATGTCGTAGAAATAACTCAAGTGAGTTATCATTTATTATATTTAGCTTAGTTTGGTTGATGGGGCATCCAGTAAGAAACAAACTCACTAACAATGGTTCGTTATCTTAGTTTACTACCCATTATACCCTGCTTGGTGTGTACAGTGTATCTTGAGCGAGTTACAATCGAAAACAACTTAAATGAGGATTTAGTTTGCTTTCTTTGTTTAATGGTATATCAACCTTCGTAGGGTATATTCCAAAGCCATCCTTGTAGAAGAGCAAAAGTGATATTAGCTGTGGGGATAAGTGGGTTCATGCCTTTCCTAAGAGTATCAGTCTGAAAGTGAACATAATAGTGCAACTGGAGTTTGAACTCACTTATAAATGAAGATGAAAATTATTATTATTATTATTATTATTATTATTATAGTATTACTCAATGCGAGTTGTTCATACCAGCATTAACTGATGGTCTTTCACTGGAGTCTGAGTGACAGCAAGTCTCCTCAGGTCTCCAGAACTCTTCTCAGTATTCTGACTGACCTCAACAATGCTGTAGTTTGTTTCCACTTGTCCTCTGATTTCCAACTCTTCCAGCCCTCATATTAAGCCTTTGGGGATCATTCCAAGTACACCAATTACAGTTGGTATTACTGTCAACTTCATGTTCCATAGCCTTTTTTTAGTTCTTTGGCAAGATCTAAGTATTTGTCTCTTTTTTCATTTTCTTTGATTTACACTCTGTGGTCGGCCAGGACACCAAAATCCACAATTTGGCAGGTTCTCTTTTCTTTCTAATTCATAACTAGGTCTGGTCTTCTCACTCAGATTAAGTGATCTGTTTGTATCTCAAAATCTCAGAGAATTTTGTGCGTCTCATTCTCCAGGATAAATTCAAGTTTGTGCTTATACCATCTGGCGGTATTGCCAAATTTAAATTTCTTGTACAATTTTCAGTGGAACACCTTCCCCACCAAGTCATGTCTAGTCTTGTACTCTTTTTGTGTTAGTTCATTGCATTCACTTATGAAATGATTAATCGTTTCGTTTCTATCATCACATAACCTACTCTTGTTAATTTTTTGCATCTTATCTATTTTTACTTATAGTTGATCAATATGACATTGTTTTGTACTGCTATTAGAATAGATTCAGTTTCTCTCTTAAAGTTTCCTTTCCATAGCTATGTCAGAGTATTTTCATGTAAGAGTTCGCTTGTTTGTTGCTTGAAATATCCATACAGTTGTTTTTCTTCCTATTTCTGTTTTGTAGTTGTTCTGTTGATCAGTATGTTTCTGGTCACTATAATAAGCCTTTCTTAGTTCTTTTTTTATGTATTTTTCAACTCCTTGTATTGATGCAGCTACACTATCCTCAATGGTAGTGTGTCCTCTTCCTTCTTTTCTTGACATGTAGAGTCTATCTATGTCATCTCTTGGATGTAAAGCCTTATGCATTATTATTATTTAATCCTTTAGAGTTTTTCACATCAGTGTTAGCTGATGGTTTTTCACTGGAGTTTGAGTGACAACAAGTCTCCTCAAGTCTCCAGAACTCGTCTCAGGATTCTGGCTGTTCTTAGCAATGCTGTCGTTTGGATGGTCTCTACCCATCCACCAACTTCCAAGTCCTCCAGGCCTTTTAATAATCCTTTAGTTATTGTGCCTAAGGCCCCAATCACAATTGGTACAATTGTTACTTTCATGTTCCACAGCTTTTTCAATTCTCTAGCAAGGTTGAGGTACTTATCTTTCTTTTCACTTTCCTTCAGATTTATTCTGTGGTCCGCTGGGACAGCAAAGTCGACAATTTTGCAAATTCTCTTTTTTTTGTTGATTATTATGAGGTCTGGTCTTCTGGCCGGGATTAGTTGATCCGTTTGTATGTTAAAGTCCCATAGGAGTTTATGCGAGTCATTTTCTAGGACAGGTGCTGGGTTGTGCATATACCATTTGTTTGTATGTTCGAATTGAAATTTCCTGCAAATTTCCCAGTGGATCACCTTGCCAACCCAGTTGTGTCTCGCCTTATACTCCTGTGCTAATTTGCTGCATTATTATTATTATTATTATTATTATAATATAATGATGCCGATCAAATATTTATTTTTTATTTTTCATTATTGAAGATTAAAATTATCAAATTAGGATAACTATTCACTTGGTTTATTTTCACTTGTATTGGTTAAACTAGAATCATCTTTGCGAGTTGATTTTTTTTCCCTTATTAACTTTTTTTTAATGCTTTTATATTGAGCAGATTGTGTAAGATCATGTGCTTTAGAAAATATTGATTGTTGCTCTGTCTCTCTCTCTCTCTCATCTGTCACTTTTTTAGCGTCTTCCTGTTTTACAACATTCTGCAGGTGAATGGAAGGAGGTTAATCAATTATTTTACTTGCTCATCTTGAATGTTTTTATTCTGATCAGATCAAAAAATAAACAAAATGCATTTTTTTTCTTTTCTTTTTCTTTTACTTTTTTTTTTTTTTTTTATGTTTTTTGATTTGTTTCATAAAATAATTGATTGACCTCCACCACTCACCCATAGAAAATTCCTAAGCAAGTATGAATTTTTAGATAATGGAATTTCATTCATTTATATATTTATTTATTTATTATCAAACCCAGAGGAAATTATTAAAATACATTTGCTCTCTTTTTTTCTTTCCCTCTCTTTCATATATATATATATATATATATATATAGTTATTCATTAAGCTAAGTTAAGGGTTCAGTATTGACCTCTTTCTATCTCTTTGATTTATTACAACCATTTCTCTGTCCATTG
>OY757918.1:94793210-94858210 GCA_963585895.1 Sepioteuthis lessoniana
AAATAAAATATCATTTAGGCCAACCCTCTTTAGTCAGAATTATCCTGAAGATCATGTAAATGAAACCTGGGTAGGTAATTTCTGGCTCTTTTAGGTATTTTATATATGTGTGTGTGTGTGTGTGTGTGTGTGTGTGTGTGTGTATGTATATATATATATATATATATATATATATATATAATGTTTTTACCTAACTCTTTGGCCATGTGCAATATGCGACACAAGCGCTGTTTTAAGTTGAGTTTTCCTTCTCCTAGTCTGGTTGCCTAATCAAGGGTAAAGATCCCAGTCTGCCCTTCTGTTTAACTATAACTGGAGGGAGAGCAGATGAATTCATACCTTTTCCAAATGGTATTAGTGTGAAGTGAATCAAGAATCTAAGGTTATTATATGTTTAATGTAAATTCATTGCTTATTATTTCACTATCGAAAAGCATTTAATATCAAGAAGAAAAGACACCTTGTTATCTGCTGAATTTTCTTTGAAAATGTCCATAAGTTGCTATTTAAATCATTGAAACAGAAAAAAATGTATTAATACATTTACTGATGTATTTTAATACAAGATATTATTTATTTATCGATTTATTTGTTTATTTTTCCAGAATGGCCTCAATGCTCTACATCTCGCTTCCAAGGAAGGACACATCAACATTGTCACAGAACTGCTTAGAAGAGGCGCAAATGTTGAAGCAGCTACTAAGGTATGGTTTTATTCATTACTTCAGGTGAAGCTTTGTCAATCATTGTTATTAATAAATTTTGACTAGTATTATCTTTCATCTTAATTCTAGTTGCTTTCTATTGCAACTCACTCAGGTTGTCACTTCAACAAAAATGAGGATCATCACACATTGGAAACAGGAAGAATAAGCACCCCGTGAGACACAAACTCACATCTTCTTCAGCCTTGGGAAGCCTGATTCTACGTATCTGCTGCTTTAGTGAGGTCATAAGAACATGGATAGTACAACATATTTTAAAAAAGAAATTGATATCATTTGAAATGTACAGTGTGTTCAGAAAAACTGATATCATTTTGTAATTCTAATTCGCGTTCAAATGATCAAATGTTTACAGAATGTTTCGAAATAACTCAAAATTCTACTTTAAATGTTTACGTGATTTATCCGTATTTCCCACCTGGCAGGATTCAACACAAGGCCTTTTTTATTGTGGGGATTTAAGGGAATGGAAAAGCCAAGACTTGTGCCCTGCTGATCATAGGATCACTAGGTGCAATGTGAACTATGCTAGCCTTTGCTAAGTCTCCTGGCATGTATGCCAGTAGACCTTGCTGGTCATAGATTCATTAGACCTGAAGGTCTAGTGCTATGCTTATCACTGATTCTTTGCCCACTTGAAGGTGGTCCAGCCAAAGCCAAGGGCCATTCAGCCTTGAAGCTATCATTGATTTTGATACCCCACCCGGCGCAAATGTCAGGCAGCTCAGCCAAAGCCAAAGAAATACTTTTGATTTTTAAAAACCTTTTCTTTTCCAGTGAACGGCATTTCTATACGTGAAAAGAAACAAACATCAGACATAGAAGTTTATGTTCTTTCTACACACTGTTAAAATTTGAGATCTTTTGAATGAGAATTGGACAAGTGATTAGATTACGAAATATCATTTTTTTAAACAGCCTGTATTACAAAAGTCCAAATATCACCAATAAAGCCACTCAATAACTTTGGCTCTGAATGTTTGATGTCATCTTTGTTGTTATTGTTATACAGTATATTTTTGCTTATTCTTTTTGTTGCAATAAAGAGCAATTAGAATTAGCATGATGAAGTATAATACTATATATATATATATATATATATATATATATGCAAATTTCATTAAACATAATAGACATTTTATGCCTACATATTTTCTTTTGGATCCGTTCGAATTCCCGTATTACTTTTATCGTATTCCGGGGGAATTGATTTAGGTATTGTCCATAGTTGTATGTATCCCTAGTACTTTCTGCCCGACTTTGGGCCATCATAAGGGGAGAATCTGTTACAAAAGTGATGTAACTTTTGTTTTAGCAAATTACTACTGTGTAAGGACGTCTTTGCTGTTGGAGATTATGGCGCTTGCTTTTAAATGTAATTCTGTAAATAGTGCCAGTAGCTAAAAACATTTAAGTACGTTAGCACTGGTTTGAAAATTAATTCTATTAAGTGCTGGTTGCAGGTTTCTAATATATAGTGCTTCGAGAATCTGAAGTTTTTGTTTATTATTTTGATGTTCGAGTATTGTTGTGTTGTCGGTGAGAATTTTTCGTAGTTGTGTTGTTGGGCATGAATGTTTTTTTAAATGCTGAGCTATTGAACTTGTGTCAGAAAGGTGCATTGTAAGTCTCCTCGACAGGGTAGTTGAGGTTAAACCAACATATATATTATTATTATCAGAGATACAATCTCCTAGGGGACATTTAAATTTATATATAACGTTGGTTTTTTGCAGCACCCCAATCGACTATATATATATATTTTCTTTTAGTTGCAATAAACACCACAAAGAACTAGCAAGATGAAGGATATTACTCGTCAAAATAATTAGAAATAAGTAACTGAGTTTCTGTGCTCTTTTATAATTAAAATGTTTTTACTGTCTATCTTTTGTTTTTTTTCTTCTTTAACTCTCTCTAATTAATGTACACCATCATTGTTGACTCTTAACTCTTAATGATAATGTTAATGGGGACAACTCATTTCATGGGGATTATATACAGATGAATATCTGATGGATCCCTCTTTCTAGAAAAATACAATGATATGATCATCTGTGGAAGAGAGAGAGAGGGGGAGAGTGAATTAAATCAAAAACACCAACTGAAGTCTTTTTGTTGTGAACAAGCAACAACCATTAATGAAGATCAAGTACACCCTTTCATCATATTTACCCAACCCCTCCGCTCGGGCAGGATATGACACAAGGTCAATTTTTTAAGGTACTACCTCTACTTAGAGCCCTCTTATGCCCCCAGTATAGAGAAAACTATTGAAATTAATTTTAATGTGGATTCAAACATTAGGATATAACTGTTCAACTACCCTTTGATTTTATTTAGGATTTTTGGAGCACTTCTTTCAAAGATCTTAAGATTGTCTACAAGAAACTCCTTTTCATAATAAGCCAATAAATTTCAAATTAAGTATCAATTGTTGTTTTCTTACCATATTTACCCAACCCCTCCGCTCGGGCAGGATATGACACAAGGTAAATTTTTTAAGCGGAGTTTAACAGGTTTGAATTCAGAGTTTTCCTTCTCCTAGACTAGTTGCCTCACCAAGGCTGAAGAACCTAGTCTGCCCTACTATTTACCCATAGCTGGAGGGAGAATAATTGGATTCATACCTTTCCCAAGGGTATTTGTGCTATGTGAAATGCAATCAGTCCAGGATTTGAACTCATGTCGCCGTGTCCAATTCCTGCGACAATAACCATTACACCATGGGCACTTCCTCACCCTTTCATGACAACATTATTCTCTGAGAGCAGTGGCATCTTTCAGGAAGACAATCTGACCTGCTGCCACATAAGAATGGCTTCCTCCTTACCAATATTTTACAGATTTCAACTCTGTTGAGCTTTATGGAATGTGTGATGTAGCAAATGATGCCAAAAGACTTGTTACTTCTCCCACTCTACAGCCCAGTTAGCTGGGGCTGTAGAATACACTGACTGCATTTCTGCAGAGGGTGTCCTGAATATGTCCTTAAAAAATCTGATGGTGAGGCTCCAGTAATGCTGCAGATTCCTATTGCTCCTAGGTCCACTCTAGCCTGGAATGTTAGCACCTGATAGGGCCCTATCTATGGATCAAATAGAATTGTTTGGCATTTAAACAAAACAAATGACCTATGCTAAATTGAATTGTTAGAAATAGAACTGTTTGATCTTTTAAATGTGTGTAAACAAGTGACCAATGTTCAACTGAATTCTTAGTGATACATAGCAATACTTGAAACCATTTAATTTTGTTGACTTATGCTAAATTGAATTGTTAGAATTAGAACTGTTTGATCATTTAGCTACAAAATGTGTTTAAAAATCCTATATTTAATATATATGTATAAAGAGGATTTGGATAACCTACAATGGTTGATATGCCTTAAAACCAAGTCAAACCAAACTTCTCCCAGTGCAAGTCACACCTTACTGACTGTTGTCAAAACAGCACATCCAAAGCAGAAATTGCTTTCTATTTTTCCTTCTGACTGTCAAAGTCAGACCAGATTTGCTTTCTTTCTTTCTCTCATCAAGTTCTGCTCTATAAACTCCAAAAAAGTCTCAGCCTCATTCTGGTTTTCTCAACTGTCTTTTACAAAGGGCATACTCTCACTTTGGATAAGTCTTTTACATACATCATCATCATCATCATCATCATCAAGATTTACTGTTAGCACAGATTCTCTTGACTCTCTTGCTATATGTCCCCATTAGATATCATTCTAGGTAGGTTCTCTAGACAGTATCCAGTGTCTGGAGAGCTGATGAATGTAAGTTTTTGCTGGTCGGCTAACATTGGTGTGTCCATGTGTTGGAGTCCATAGGAGAATGTCACTTGTAAGTTTGTCCTTACTTCTGCAGCCTGTCTTGTTTGTCTTTCTCGGATAGTTTGTGAGATGGGAGGTAAGTGGCTGTACAGCTGCGATATTGTTGGGTGCCCTTTCCAGGATTTGTTCAAAGCGACACACAGCATCTGATCTAGCTTTTTCTCTAGGCATTTTGTTAAAGTGGTGAAGGGATACAAATCATATTACAAATAACCACATTTGCCAAAAAAAAAGAAGAAAAAAACCAAAGAAAGAAAAAAAAACAACCAAAAAACATACAAATTAAAGCACCAATTTTGCTTCAGGTAAGTGAAAATTGTCACGTTAGACCAAAATGTTTTTGCTTTAAGGAACTTCCATCATGTAACTTGCAACAGTCAAATGTTCTTCTGTTAATGCCTGACACCAGATTCCGGAGGAACCATTTAGTTATTTTTTTTAGAATTGATGCTTGAAAAATTCCCTTGGTGCCTGTTACATCAACTATCACCAATAGTCCAGCCCAGTTGACAACCGTGATGCCTGGTGTCTCACCACCAATCATGTTCTTTTCTTCTTTGAAAACACCCACAAAGCTACCCACAAGGATGAAAATTTCAAAAGGAAGAAATGCAACACTGACATCAAACCCTAACCAGATATTCAGCTGCAGCATATGCCCTGTGCCTGTCTGTTCTGTAGTTGTTTTATCAGTCACAAACCTTCCTGCAGCCAACATGGACCACCCCTTTCTTAATCTCATGCTATGTTGAATCAGTGCCTGATTAGTTAAGAACTGTTTTTCAAGCAGATGGAAGAATGTTTTATTAGACTAATGATAATGATATTTTGCCTTGTCAGTGTATACAAACTTGGGAGTTGCATTCTTGTTTTATACGTCTTATCCAAGGATAAGTCATGAATTTTGTGGTGCCCCTGGTGCTGAGTCTTCAAGAATGAAAGTTACCACTATTGTTCTTCTGTACTTAATCCTTTTCACTGGCAGAGATCATTTTTTCAATCCTTTTCAGAAAGTTTGCAAAATAAAGGGTATGTTCAAACAAGTAAATTAATCATGTGTGAAAAAACTCCAAACAAAACATGATAATTTGATCAACAATTGTCTATATTATATGACATAATGATCTAGAAATCGCAGGAATTCTGGCACAATTTCACAGCAATGTATGCAGTAGGGCCTCCTAGCTATGTTTCCATACATTAAGATTGAATTGGTCAATAAGCAACCAATGGGAAAATGTCTTACATTGAGCTACCAAAGAACAAAAAAAGGTCGCTCTCCCTGAGAATCATTTGCAACAAAAATGTTGTTCCGCCTGCAAAAGTGTTAAAAATCATCAACCTCAACAATGGATGCCAGCATAAAAATTCTTCAGCTCTTTAAAAAGAAGAAAGAAATCAGATGGTTTTTGTCTTTTGGTAAAAATATTTTTATAGCTGTATTTTCTTTTTATAGCTTGGAAAATTAGACATGTGGCACCATTAAGGATTTTTGGACAAGTCTTTTTTTTTTCTTTGTTTTTATGAAAGCAAAGGAAGCTAAAAAAAAATAGATAAATAAAATAATTGGGTTCTACAAAAGGCGGCACTTTTAGGACATTTGCAGAAATTCTTTTTTTTTAAGGGCAGATGGTTTTCATAAATTTCCAATTCTTGGTTACACACTTCAGATATTCCCTTTTTTGATAGAAAAGAAGTATCTTTTAATAATTGGGATCTTGCCAACAGCAGTATTCTAAAAAGAAGAAAAAACAAAAACAAGATTGGTTTTTGGTAACATTCCAAATTTTGTTGTCAAAAAAATAGTTTTGCTTTTCTCTTTCTCTCTCTTCCTCCCTCTCCCTCCTTCTCCCCCTCTCTCTTTCTCTACATGCATGTATCTCACTATTTTTGTCTCTCCTTTCTTTCTCTCTATCCCTCTCTTTATTTTTTCTATCTCTCTCTATAACTTTCTTTCTTAATCTTTCTCTCTCTCTCTCTCAATCTTTCTCTCTCTCTCTCTCTCTCTCTCTCTCTCTCTCTCTCTATATATATATATATATATATATCTTGTCCCTGTCTCTCCCTCTTTCTATTTCTCCCTCTATTTCTCTTTCTTTCTCTTCCCTGTTCCTCTGTCAAATAGGGTTAGTACACAATCTTATGTATTTAAAAATCTTTTTAGATGAATATTTATCAATTATTCTTATTAATTTTAACTCCCATTAGCATAGTGGGTAGAGTGTTTGCTAATGGTCCCGGAAATCAGGGTTCAATCCCGGGTTGAGTCATACCAAAGACTAAAAAAAATGGTAATTGGTGCCTCCTTGCTTAATACTCAGCATTATAAGATATGGATCAAGTGTAAATAGATCAACAAAGGAAAGGAATAGTGCCATCCTCTACACCTTGGTGTAGTAGCTATTGAAAAGTGAGCCTTCCGGTTGCCCTTGACTATGGTCGGACAATTTACTTATTCATTCCATCTTTTAATTTTAGTTGCTTTTTATTGCAATTCACTTAAGTTTTTATGTCTATGACAATGAACATCATATATCAAAATCAGTAAAGGATTGGTTTTCAATGGGACTTGAACTCACATTCCCTTTGTAACATATTGACCTCGGCCAAGCTGTCAAAATAAGAAATGCACCTGTGTAAATAACAGGTGCATCCGGTCGAGAAATATCAGAATATAACCTTGACTGTGGATGGGTTGAATGAGTGCAATTTGTGACGCCCACAAGAAGAAGGTGGGCGTCAAACTATTATATAACCCCGGATGAAGACAGGAAGTCAGTCAGTTGGAGATAAGATGTGGAAACGAGCACCCAGCAGAGGGGGCCCTCAGGCCCCGATTGAGCAGTTGCAGTTGGAGAGAAGGTGCTGGAATGAGGAACATGTCCCAGAGAGGCTGGGCCTCCAGGCCTGTGGTTGAACAACCCAGAACAACGGGAAAGAAACACTGTTATGGCCATAAGAGTGGGGGTCAATATGTTGCAGTTCTGTTCGGTCTCCAACTCCCTCTCACACAGTAAAAGCTTTAGTAACCCTTTCGAACACTTGCAAATAAAGTGAGAGGTATATTTTTCTAAAGAACTGTGTTGCTCGTCTTTATTGTGTTGTTATTATGCTTCTGCATGCATATGAGTATACAACACCTTTTACCACTGGGAAGCCTGGTTCTAGATTATATGAACATATCCAAAACACCATCTTAGATTTGGTCAATGTTGTTGTTACTGTTTTTATCCAATGATAAATAGTATTTATTATTTATTTGTTTTTTTTTTAATTCAACATTGTTGGTAGTTTTGTTTTACAGTATATGAACCTTTATTTGGTCATTTTATGTCTAAGTGATTTTAAGAATTATGGTCTCCAATTATATTCAATTCAAAAATGTATTTTTACAATCATTTTAAATATGTAAACGATGTAATATCAATGTTTTAAGGACCATTGTATTAATATAGTTTAACATCACTTGATATCCTTTTATACTAGTGCTGATAATGGTTCATTAGAACCGAAATGTTATAGCGTTGACTTTCTTTTACAGTAAATTCTTCTTTTTGGATTATCTTGTTTTTCAATTTTTCTCTATATTGTCGGATTCATTTCTATTTACTTCTATTAATATAGTTTAAGATCATTTGAAAAAATGCAAATTCCTTGCTATAAACAAAATACAGTTAGAAATGGTAAATGATTTGATGAGACACTTGTTTCTGATATTGTACAATAACTTCTCCACATCAGGTGAAATATTTGTCGATGACAGGAGCAAAACATCATCCCAGTGGTCATCACGCAACCTTCTTAAATGAATTTTAGTATATTTCATTTTCGAAAAAAGTTGTTTATGTAATTTACAAAGCGCTTTGCTTTGATGTGGCACAAGGCCGAATGAATGGGGCGCCCAATGAGACTTGAACTCACTCGTGTAGGTCTGCTAGTCTAGCTTGCTAACCGTTACACCACCAGAGGTGCCCTTGAAATTTACTAAGCTTTTTGCTTAGATGTGGCACAAGGCCATATGAAATGGGCACCCAATGAGACTCGAACTCACTCGTGTAGGTTTGCAAGTCGAGCTTGCTAACCATTACACCACCAGAGGCGCCCTTCGAAAAAAGTTGTTTATAATCTTATGTACTTCCCAAAGAATGATATCATCAGTTTCGCATTAGTCTAGATGTTTTTATTTTTTCTGCTTGGCAATTTATATTTCTTGTAGAAGTCAGCAGTGGACTCAAACTGAAATTTCGATTTTAAAGATTCATTGCACTGTAAGTCAATTGTGATGAAATGTCAGTCCAATGTAAGATGGTGGGCTGGAAAAAAATCACTTAAGGGCCAGGTGTGGCTCTCAGGCCTGGGGTTGCCAACCCCTGCTTTAACAGAGTGGACCTAGGAGTAATGGCAACAAAGGGGTGATTCTACACTCTCCAGAGCTGGAGCCTCACCACCAAATGCAGTTTAGTGTAAAACTCAGGGAAGAATACAGTTGATATAACCTCAATGATAGGGCAGGATACATATACAGATTTAGACAATTTTTTTCTTTGCTCACAATTAGACAATAAATGATAATTTTAGATATTTTTAAAAATTTCTTTTTATTAAACATGAAGACAAGTATCCCAATTTCATTCTCTCCATTTTGGCTAAGCTTATGGAATATTTATCATTGGCATAGTACCTGTAAAAAATTATGGAATTCATTGATATACAGATCAGAGAGAAGGGGTCATCAGTTCAAACCTCATTGGTAGCTTATTCTTTATTCTTAGGCATATAGCTCTTTGCTGTTATAGAAGTTGATTCAAGGTGTAGATACTATGCTATCATCATCATGGCAGAATTTATGGATAGATAAAGAAAGAAACAAACAGAAGTAATTGCACTCTCTATTATCTAGATCAGTGGTTCTCAACCTTTTTTTACCTATGGCCCCCTTTAATTCCTATTTTATTCTGGTGGATCCCCATAACCATTTGATGTCAAAAAACAAACAGTAGTAATTGCACTCTCTATTATCTAGATCAGTGGTTCTCAACCTTTTTTTTACCTATGGCCCCCTTTAATTCCTATTTTATTCTGGTGGATCCCCATAGCCATTTGATGTCAAAAAAATCTTATTGTATTTTTATAATTAAATATTAAGAATTGTATAAAAATTTCTTAAAATATTTGGTTTGATTTGGTTTCTTTGTTTAATGGCATATCAACTTTTGTGGATTATTTAATGCCAAAGTCATCCTTATAAGAGAACTGCTGTGGAAGATGAAGGAGTTCATACCTCTCCCAAGTGAACGTAATAGTATGACTAGAGTTTGAATTCACTTACTTTGAGGCCACAGTCGAGTACTTAAGCCATTACATCATGGAGACTCTCCCAAATCCATCCTTCTAGAAAAATAGTGGTGGCGCTATTTAACCTATAGTTGTGTGGATAAGGAGGTTTATGCCTTTCACAAGGATATTAATCCAAAAATGAACGTATTAGTGTGACAGGTGGACAAACTCATTTACGATTTTAGCCAGTATGTCACGGGGACGCACCCCCTTAAGTATAACTAACTTATTGCACATAAATTTTAACAAGAAATTTAATTCTATAGAAAACGAATGTTCACTAGTAAAATAAATATGCAAGGATATTTTTATCAAAAAAAGATTCTATTTTAGTGCTTCTTTATTCTTATTACTGGACATTGGCATTGGCTTCTTTATTCCTATTACTGGACATTGGCATTGGTTAGAGTGTTCACCAATGGCCTGGGAGACCTGGGTTCAATCCCAGGTTGAGTCATACCAAAGACTCAAAAAATGGTACTTGATGCCTCCTTGATTAACACTCAGCATTATAAGGTATGGATCAAGGGTAAAGTGGAGCAATCCAGGAAAAGGAGTAGCGCCTTTCCCTACACCTTAGTGTAGTACCTATTGAAAAGGGAGCCTTCTGGTTGCCCTCGACTACGGTTGCCAACTTTACTTACTTATTCTTATACAATCCTTGTAGTTGATGCTGCTCTGCTAGATTTTTTACAATATTCAGCTCCAACATTGCTGATGGTAATTGAAGATCACCTCTTTTTACAATGATGAGTCAGTTACGAACTTTTGATAGCAAGTTAGAAAATTGGCTGAAACCAGATTCAGCAAGGTGAGAAGAAGGAAAAGCCGTAACACACAACTGCATTTTCTCCAAAGTAGTGGGTATTTTTTTAGCAGTGTTATTACTTTTCCAAACATTTTGCTTCCCATCAAACAGATATGTACATTAGCAACATTAACTTCAAAAGGAAGTGCCATCCATTTCCCTTGACTGTAAATGTTCACTACACTATACCTACTATGTTAAGCTTAAGAGAAAGATGCCTAGTCATTTTTTTTTTGCAATAAATACATCTTAAACAACATTTTTTTCATTGATCACTAAAATACTATTTCTGACTCCCTATTTGATATTTTGCTTCTGTGGACCCCAGAAAATCTTATATCGACTCTGGTTAAGAACCACTTATCTAGATAGTTAACTTATAAAAAGGCTAAAGCTCTTAACTTAGGAATGAAGTAAGTCTGACTACTTGCTCTTGTTTTGCTAAAACTGTTCAGTCGAGAAGTGTAAAATTTAGCTTGATTATTATGATCTATTTGTGCTCCTCCATTCAAGGTGATATAAAATAATCTTCAATTCATTAAATTGACCTGAAAGTATGTCAGCCAGACTTAGCGACCTGATGGTGGGAGGGTAGTTAGTCATTGAGAATATATTAAAGGATATAAGTTGGTAGAAATATGAAAAAGTTTAGCTCAAATAACCTGTAATCAATTTAGATATTCTAACGGGAGTTTTGACTTAAAAGGAATTTTTGTTTGCCTCAACAGAGAACTACCTATCTATAACAATCTCTCTATACCTTTCTGTCAAAGCATACTGAAAAGTTCTTGGTCTGACCAAGAAGGAAATAACCTAAAGGCATGAAATGCCCATGCAGCTCTACATATTTGTCCCAAAAGTTGAATCAGTTGGCACATTGTTTCTCATTTCTTTAGCCTTTCAAAATAAATTCATTAAAAAACGTAATTCCTTTCTTGGTTGGGGTGAGAACTTTCCAGTATATCTATCTATCTATCTATCTATCTATCTATCTTAGTCTGTTGATATCTATGTATTTATCACAGTATGTTCATATCTATCTTTCTCTCTCAGTTTGTTTAAATCTCACACACACACACACACACACACACACACACACACACACACACACACACACACACACACACACATTCACTCTCTCTCTCTCTCTCTCTCTCTCTCTCTCTCTCTCTCTCTCTCACACACACACAAGATGACTACCACCTTAAATTCATGTATACTCATCATATAACATTTAGAAAAAAAAAATTAACCTATGATATCAAATAATACCCGTAACTGAAGCTTTTTGATATAAAAGACTCCTCTGAATCAATCCCACATATGAATCTTCAACAGTGTATCTAAAAAGATGAGTTAGCTTACATCACTGGATGCTATTTAAACCACAAGTTTTACATTCAATCTTCTTCCTTGAGATGGATGCTTTTACAAAATTTAAGCTCTCAGTTTTATACCAGTGTCTTTATTGTAAAGGAATGGTTTAACAAAAGTGAAGAAATCATCACTCTTAGTTTTGTATCTGAGTAACTTTCTCTTCCACATATGCTTTAACGAAAGCAAAGGGTCCATCACTCCCTGTTTTATATTTGAGTGTCTTTCTCCTAGATAGATGATTTGCTGAAATCTTGCAGTCCAATGGTCAAATGATGCTTCATTTCAAGAAATGCTTTTTTTTTTCTTGTTTTCTCACTTAACAATAACAATGTGCTAGATAAACATTAAACCAATCAGGTTCATCCATTCTTGGACAAGTCTTATTTTCAATTCTGTTGAGTATCAAGCTACTCTCCTCATCAGATTACCCTAGTTAGAGAACTTCTTTAGATGTTGATCACTTCACACACACACACACACACACACACACACACACACACACACACACACACACACACACACACGAGGATCATTGAATAAGTTTCCAGACTTTTTTCGTATGGGCCCTTTTATTGATAGTACACACATGAAACTCTAGTCCCCTTCAAAGTAATCTCCTCCGGCTGCAATACACTTGTTGTACCATTCCCACAGCTTCTGTAAGCCCCCATGGAAGTCCTCTTGTGTGAGCGTGTCAATGACCTTCGTTACAGCCTCTTGCATCTCCTCATTTGATTTTCACTGAGGAGTTTTGAAAATTTGTATGTCCATGTTATATTATTAATTTGATACAACTTTTTGTCCAATCATTGCTCAATTGTTTATTCTTTATTTTCATATGTAACATATACACATTGTTTATTTTTCCTTTTACAACCTCGATAATAAAGGGTGAAGAAATTTCAATAATAGTCATTTTACGCAATATGTGGAAAAAAATGACTGACTGCAAGGGCAGCATCAAATGAAATTAATGATGTGAAAGGCCTTGGAACTATCAACAAATGTTTTGCACAAAACTGGTTCAAACATTTCACGGAAGGTGGCACCATTCTCAGAGGGACCTTCTGTTATGAAAGATGCAGCCTTGCTTGAAATGGTTGAAAAACAGCTAAGCACACGCTCCTGTAAATTAACAGCAGAACTTAGTCCGCCACAAAACACCACCAACTAAAACTTCTGTAAACTCAGCCTTGTCAACAAACGCGGAAAAGGGAAATTGCTTGAAATATTACAAAACTTTTGATTCACTCTAGTACATATATATATATATATATATATATATATATATATATATATATATATATATATATATATATATATGGAAATAAAGAAATTATAAAAACATGTTTTCTTAAAAAGGAAAGTGCTCAACTACTGGCCAGTAGAGCAAGATATAACCTAAAAAAATAATTTTCTCACCTCCTCATGTCAGCCCCATAACTATAAGTTTCATATACTTTTTTCCCAAATACATGAAACTTATGGCTGGGAGATTAACATAAGAAGGTAAGAAATATATATATATATATATATATATATATATACCAGACCATTGGTCTAATGAGTTGAGTGTTTGCCAATGGTCTGCGAGACCAGGATTCAATCCCTGGTTGAGTCATACCAAAGACTCAAAAAATGGTACTTGATGCCTCCTTGCTTAACACTCAACATTATAAGGTAAGGATCAAATGAACAGCTACAGCAGGAATTGGAATACACCCTACTAATGCCTGATTGTCACAGCTGGTGATTTTCAAAAATGCAATTTAGACATGAGGAAGAATGATATGTAATAAAATTCTGTTTTGAACTTGGAAAAAATGCCACAGAAACATATGGAATGCTTCAGACTGCTTTTGGAGCATCTTGCATGAATCGAGCATCAGTTTTTGAGTGGCATAAGAGATTCAAGGAAGGCAGGGAGTCTGTGAGGGATGATGAGAGGTGTGGGAGGAGTAAGGAAGTCAATAGACTAGAGTTGATTGGCCAAAAGGTTAGGGTTAGGGCTACTATGTTGAGGTTTTAAGGGAGTTCAGAAAGAGATTCTGTTGGAAGAGGCCAGCACTCTTCAAATCGGGTCAGTGACATTTCCAACAGGACAATGCACCAGTCTACAACTCCATCCTTGTCACAGACTATTTGGCCAAGATGGGCATCAAGACAGTTCCTCAGCCTCCCTATAGTCCAGACCTTGCTCCCTGTGACTTTTGGTTATTCCCTAAGCTCAGAGGCTGTCGTTATGAGACAATTAAGGAGATGAAAGAGGCTGTGACGAAGGTCATTGACATGCTCACACAAGAGGACTTCCATAGAGCCTTCCAGAAGTTGTTGGAATGGTACATGTGCATTGCAGCCGGAGGAGATTATTTCGAAGGGGACTAGAGTTTCATGTGTGTACTATCAATAAAAGTGCCCATACGAAAAAAGTCTGGAAACTTATTTAATGATCCTTGTATATATATATATATATATATATATATATATATATGTGTGTGTGTGTGTGTGTGTGTGTGTGTGTGTGTGTGTGTGTGTGTACCAGTTCGTTGGCCAAGTGGGTAGAGTGTTCGCCAATGGCCTGGGAGACCTGGGTTCAATTCCAGGTCCCGTCATGCTAAAGACTTTAAAAATGGTACTTGATACTGACTTGCTTAACACTCAGCAGTATAAGGTATGTATCAAGAGTTAAGTGGAGCAATCCGGGGAAAGGAGTAACGCCCTCCCTTACACCTTGGTGTCATAGCTATTGAAAAGGAAGCCTTCGGGTCGCCCTTGACTACGGTTGTCAACTTACTTACTATATGTGTGTGTGTGTGTGTGTGTGTGTGTGTGTGTGTGTGTGTGTGTGTGTGTGTGTGTGTGTAGATATGTATACACACACACACACACACACACACACACACACACACACATACCAGCCTAGTCGGATAGGGCTATTTGATACACTGACTACATCTTTGCACAGATGAAAGACTCTCCCAACTCGTGTAATGTATATGACATTAAACAATTTGATGATGAAGCTCCAATCAGTGGAACTTTAGGGAATATTGACTACCCCTTCATTGCCATTGCCCCCTGGTCTACTCTGACTTAGAGTGGTATCACATGATAGGGACCTATCTGTGGGTCAAATAGATCTGTTTGACATTTAAACTATGTGCAAACAAATTACTTATGTTAAACCAAATAGTTAAAAATAGAACTCTTTGACTATTTAACAATGTAAACCATTGAATGGTTTATTGAATTGTTGGTAATATATAGTAATACCTGAAACTCTTTGAATGTGTGCCTAAATTGAATTATTGGTATTATGTTTCAATACTTGAAACCATTTGTCTCTGTGCAAATGAATGAATAGTGTTGAACAGAATACTTAGTGTTAAATAGCGATACTTGTAAACACTTCACTGTGTGCAAACAAATGATTATTATAAAATAGAATTATTAGTGTTAGATAGCAATAATTGAAATCATTTAACTGTAGAAACAGTAGCAATACTAGTAGGTGAACAAATTACTTCTAACTCATTTAAATATGAAAATAGCTCCAAACTTTGTGTACAAATGAATGAATGATATTAAATTGTGACTGTGTTATATAGCAACTCTTTAAATGAGCAAATAAAATAAGTTCAGGCTCATTTTAAAAATGCTATCAACAAAATATGTTTAAAGATGATATATATTTAATATATATATATATATGTATAAAGAGGATTTGGCATTAGATAACCTACAATGGTTGATATGCTATAAAACTAAACCAAACCAAATCATATATATTTAATATGTATGTATAAAGAGGATTTGGCATTAAATAACCTACAATGGTTGATATGCCATAAAACCCAACAAAACCAAATCATATATATTTAATATATTTGTATAAAGAGGATTTGGCATTAAATAACCTACAATGGTTGATATGCTATAAAACCCAACAAAACCAAATCATATATATTTAATATATATGTATAAAGAGGATTTGGCATTAAATAACCTACAATGGTTGATATGCCATAAAACCCAACAAAACCAAATCATATATATTTAATATGTATGTATAAAGAGGATTTGGCATTAAATAACCTACAATGGTTGATATGCCATAAAACCCAACAAAACCAAATCATATATATTTAATATATATGTATAAAGAGGATTTGGCATTAAATAACCTACAATGGTTGATATGCCATAAAACCCAACAAAACCAAATCATATATATTTAATATATTTGTATAAAGAGGATTTGGCATTAAATAACCTACAATGGTTGATATGCTATAAAACCCAACAAAACCAAATCATATATATTTAATATATATGTATAAAGAGGATTTGGCATTAAATAACCTACAATGGTTGATATGCCATAAAACCCAACCAAACCAAATCATATATATTTAATATGTATGTATAAAGAGGATTTGGCATTAAATAACCTACAATGGTTGATATGCCATAAAACCCAACAAAACCAAATCATATATATTTAATATATATGTATAAAGAGGATTTGGCATTAAATAACCTACAATGGTTGATATGCTATAAAACCCAACAAAACCAAATCATATATATTTAATATATATGTATAAAGAGGATTTGGCATTAAATAACCTACAATGATTGATATGACATAAAACCAAACCACACACACACACACACACACACACACACACACACTTATTTTATCCAAGAATAAAAATTGAAATGAAAATAAACTGAATAGTAATTTCCTTTCTACTCATGTTTAGAAAACTGAAGTCTCTAATTTTTATTACTTTAGATATCAGTTTGCCCCTCCCTATTTTTATTTTTGGAGGGTGAGGATTAAAATTTATATTCTTTGAAAGAATATTTTGATTCATTTGATAATGGATAATAAAGATAAAGATTAATTTTAAATAATGCTTTAGAATTTTTTTTCTATCAATGATGAATTTTTATGTTCAAAGTATTCTAAGAAAATTGTTCTTATTTATTAGAATTACATCATCACATATACAATTCATCAATGCTAAAATCTCCCTAAAAATTATTATCATCTTGATTGTTTTATCAGTATTTTTGATAGATTAGATTTTCTGTATATGAAATATCATTTTCAAATACTTAATTTTTTTTTTTAAAAAAGGAAAGAAAATCTGAGTCATGGTTGGTACAATCATACTAATGTTTGATTGTACCAACTATGACTCGGATTTTTCTTTGTAACCTGAAGTCTACTTAAGTCGTCTGGATTAGCTGTATTATGTGGATTAATACGCATTGTTATCATTTACAATCCAAACCTGGATTAACATCTGGCTCTGAGTTTTGTGTTTCTTTTGTTTTTCATTATCCCCCAAAAGGTTTAGTTGAAAGGAGAAAAGAATATATGTTTTATAAAGTAATACTACCCTTGTCCCATTATGGTGGCTACATTTGTCTTAAAAATTCATACACTGAATTTTATAACTATTATGGGACAGAGGTGATGGTAGTAGTCATTATAATAATAAAAAAAATTTAGAAAATATAATATGGTTATATATATATGTGTGTGTGTGTGTGTGTGTGTGTGTGTGTGTGTGTGTGTGTGTGTGTGTGTGTGTGTGTGTGTGTGTGTGTGTGTGTGTGTGTGTGTGAGAGTAGAAATGAGTTGAATTCCCGAGGTGCTAAATATTAAAAATATTCAACCCAAATTTAATAGAATTAATTTTGAATCCAGTGCTAAAGTACTTAAATGTCTTTACCTACTGCTGCTATTCATAGAAACAAATTTAAAAAGATAAACGCTACTCAACACACTAGTATACATGCTCATTCTTACAAAGTTTTAATATATATGCTGAAGTTACATCACTTTTGTTGTAAACCCCCTCCCTCATGATGGCCCAAGGTTGGGCAGAAAGCACTTGGGAAATAATTAATTATGATTGGTTTATTAACCAATCGATACGGCAATTCAAAAGGATTAACAAAAAAATATATAGACAAAAATGTCAATAATGTTCAGTTACATATGTGTGTGTGTGTGTGTGTGTGTGTGTGTGTGTGTGTGTGTGTGTGTGTTTTAAAAAATTTGATATCTGAGTAACTATATGCTCTAGCCAAATTAAACTGAACAGGCCTTATTTTAGATGGGTGGGGGTGTCAGTTGTCAGTAGTGTCATATTTTAGTTGTTTGCACAATTCCTAGTGAATCACCTTCCCCTTCCAATCATGCCTACTCTTTATTCTTATTTTTATTCTTATTATACCTATCTCCCATAATAGTTGTTACATTTAGTATTGGAAAACTATATGCGAATGTAGCAAGTATTATGAGACAGTATTATGTTAATACATCTATATTATATATTTTACTCATTATGCACATAGTTAAAGCATGGACTGCTATTGAGAGGTTAATGATCATATGGAAATCTGATCTCTAATAAAATAAAATAGGAATTCTTTCAAACTTTAGCTGTGTCAGTACTATTGTATGGTTGCACCACTTGAACTTTTACAAAATGTCTGGAGAAAAAAAGCCTTATGGGAATTATACAAGGATGTCGCATACTGTTTTGAACATATCTTTCAAACAGCCCTCTACAAAATAGCAACTACACGGCCACTTACCTCCCATCACACAAACCATCTAAGTAAGATAAGCTAAACATTTTGGACAAGTATTGATTCATCTGATTTCCCGCCAGGTCAGATTTGACATGAAGTCATTTTATAGTGGGAAGCCATGCACAAATTGAGACTCATATGTGGCTGTCACAAAATATCTTAAGCGGGCAGTGCCTGAGGAGAAGAGACCTTGGCACCAGGCAGTCAACTTACAATAGCCCACCCAGCATAAACACCAAGTAAGCCAAGGGCTACACTACTTATGGACTTGAAAACATGAATACACCAGGTTTGGCCGACCAACACAAACTTCCATTCATCTGCTCTGTATGGATACCAGATGTCGTCTAGAGGACTTAACCAGGGTGATGGCCAATAGAGGTGGATGGCAAGAAAGTTTCAAAGGAATCTGTGTTGTTGGCATGCCTTGATGATGATGATGTTTATATTATGATTATGTTATTGAATGTTTTGACACCAATAATGTTCCGGGTTTTGGCTGGAGATTGAATGATGGCAAAACTTTGGTTATTAGAGTGTTCTTTTTTGGTTGCTTTTCATAATATTTTTGTCTTACCCAGAACAGAGAATGGGACAGACATGAGCCTACAATTTTAGATTAGCATAGGCTACTGTTCCTTGTTGAGGCAAAATGACAGGACCGTTAGGGAGAGAATATTGTAAAGTGAGTTAAGGGGGCTCCCTTTTCTCATCTGGTCCATTAACAGTTTTTTTTGGGGGGGGGGGGGGTTGTGTGCTTGATTTCAGTTTTTTATATTGAGAATTTTCACTAAAATCTTTAAAAAAGTTTTTTGGGAGTGGTTTTGGAGAATTGATTTTACTTCTTTTTGTATTAAAGATTTTCATTGAAATCTTTTTGAAAAAATTGTTGGGGTGGTTTTGTGTGCTTGATTTCAGTTTGTTTTTTTTGTATTGAGGATTTTCATTGAAACCTTAAATGATCTTTTTATTTTTTTTATTTTTGCATTTCAGAAAGGAAATACGGCGCTTCACATCGCATCCCTCGCAGGACATGAGGAAATTGTCAAAATCCTTGTGCAGAATGGAGCCAAAGTCAATGTTCAATCCATGGTTTGTATAAGAAGCGCTTTTCTTTATTATTGACTGTTTAAATATTTAGTCTGTTAAGAGTTACGGCCCTTGAACTGGAAGAAATGTCGATGCCGATAAGAAAAAAAGAGCAGTTTTATGAATGACAATCCTGAACTGATAGGATTCTTTGGAATCTATGGTTAATCAACTAATATGATAGCAGAGCATAAAATTAAATTATCGTAAATCAATATAAGAGAAAACAAAAAGACCTTGAAGAATAGAAACTGAATATCTTCAACAGACAGAAGACATAATTACTTTACTAAACTTACGATTATTATCTCATGCTTTTTCATTTTCATGTGCATCAGACAGTTTTTGACTACTTACAGTATCGAAAATAGCTCCAAAATATTTGACACCACCTTTGTTGATTATAGATAAATCTGAGACATTGAAATACCAGTGGAATTATGCTACATTTATAGCTACAAATGTTGAAGCAAAAAAAAAAAAAGAAAAAGAAAAAGAGCAACTACTATTTTTCTCACTTTAGAAGGTAAACTTAGAAATACTATATTGGAAATGGATATAAGATTTATGTTGAAGAAGAAGAGAACAGGTCTGTTTGTAGCCTATGAAGCTTTTAGGGAATATCAAGACCTTAAAGACATTGCCAGTTTGTGATTTCTTGAGTTTGGCTATTTTGCATCAAAGCTGATTGTAAAATCAAACTATTAGAATCTGTACTAGCATACAGAGTATTATTGATGCTCTAAATATCCACTTGGGAAAATCTTTAGAATAAAAAAAGACATTTAAATAAATGTTGATGGTGATAAGAAAATATATAGTAAATTAATCAAAAGTGAGATCACTTGTAAGCTTGCTTATCTCCCTTGCATTGTTTTTTTATTGAACTGAGTGAACTTACACTAGGTTCATCACTTAGAGAAGCCATTTTGAAGTAAAGTGTCTATCTCCTCCAATCACTAAGATGATAGCTTTTACTGATTAGTGATTCAACTGTGTACATTCTGTGCAGGTGAATGATCCCTGTTCCTACTCAGGATGTTTGGCAACTTCTTTTCATTTAAAAAAAAACAAAACAACTGGAAGTTTTTAATGCCAAATACCATTTTTAAAAACCTACCAAAAAACAACTACTTAATAAAATTTAATAAAACTATCAAATTCTTTTTTTTAACCCCTAAAACCCAAGTGGTTAGTATCTAAGCTGCTACCTAGAAGTATGTATATGCAGGCAGCCTGAATTTCCTCCAAGGAATTACCATTCCTACCGTACAATTTACCAAGGAACAATGTTGAAATTATTACTCTAGTCAGTACTTGATAGAACTACTGATAATAGTACTTGTTGTGTCAGAGTTATCTGTCCCGAATCCTACTTTGAATAAGAGTCAGGTTATCTGCTCCTAGTTTTCTGTTACTCTCTGTAAATAAAAAGAATATAGCGCATGTTTTAAAAGGTCATCATTATGTTTTTACCTCGTTAATTGAGTTAAAGTATCCTGCCTGGAATATATGAAGATGAATACCTGCACCCAAAATGGTATCCTTTATTTTCATATCGAATTAGGTTTATAAATTTCCAACTACAAACAATACATCTAATCAGATATACTCTTACATCTGGGCTATGGTCCTGTGCATTTGTCTGGTATTTGTGTTGTTACTCAGAAATACATATACCTGAGCATATAATAGGCTTTTAAATAAGATTACAACATTTTATATTTTCAGCCATTTCCCTGCCAGGATCACAAAGTCTTTGTGTAGGTGGTGGGGGTTCTCATGGGCTTAGGATTCCTTAGGGTCTTAAGGGTTTAATGAAAAAAGTTTTATAAAAATTGTCTGAACTGTTTTTTGTGAATTAACCCTAAGAAGCCTGAATCTCCCATGACTAGGCCTTTCAACCTGGGTTCCTAGCTTGAAAAGTTGCTAAAAATGTAAAATTTTGTAATCTTATTTAATTGCATTGTAGACTTAAATAACAGGTTTAAACTTTCAATGGAAGATTCAAAATACATTGAAAAAATAATAAAAATTTTATATAAAATATAAAATTGCAAATATTTTATTGGAAATAGTGATGTAGGAACAAAGAATCCACAGCCAGAATTCCAGACACTTGGGTTTATGTGCTTCTAGTTAGTTGTGGCAGTTTTACACCAAAGGCAAAATATATCTTCCTGGTTTACATATGTAGCAGACAAAGGTGTAAATGATTGAATAAAACACTGATCTACAAAATTAATGAATTTTTATTTCTTTAAACTGATTGAAAAGTTTGTTGAAATACAAAATTTAGAAAGTCTTTTCTTGTAAGAAAAGATAATATTAGTCAGAGGATGAATATTTTTAGAGAGAAAGTGAAAATTCATGCATGAAATGTAGCAGTTATTGTCAGCATAAATCTAAGTGAAAATATTTTTGTGTAAAAAGTCTGTTAGTTTATCACTACATAATGGGAAAATATATTTGGGCATTAAACATATATGCAGCTGAAGCTGAATTTTTTTTTTTTTTTTTCAACAAGCGAAGGCTGTAATAGCAGTATCAATGATTCTGCATTAGCAATAGCATATTTGTTCAATTTGAGATGATTAAATGATGTTGAAATTAAATGTATTCTTGAAAGAAAAAAAAATGTAGCTTTTCATTGAAAAGAAATAAACTGAAAGGTAGTTGAGTAAATACAAGATAATGCTAAATATTTATTTCTTCACTATTTATAAAATTGAGATTGGCACAAAATTAGATTAAAATATAATTGGTTAAAAAATGTATCTTGAGACAATCTTGATAGGAAAAGATTTCTTAAATTATTTTGGGTTTTGATCCTTCAAATTTTTTGCAGCAAGTCCAATATTGTTGTCTGTAAGTCTCAAAAAAACTGTACAATCTGATTGGTCATAAAATACAAATACAAAAATTACAGCTTCTCTAGCCCATTTTTTACACAAAAAGTAACCTCTTTTCTTTTTTTTTTCTTTTTTTTTTTTAGTATGGAAATCAGTTGATTTCTTATACATGTACAGGTTGCTCAGGTTCAAAGGGTTGATTAGTTTTTGCCACTGGGTGTCAGTTTTTCACTAAATACATAGCTATTCTATTTTTTTAAAAAGTTATTTAACATTGGTTTAATAAAATTTAAATTGTGAAAATGTGGATAATTTTAATGTTTTCAAAAAATAAAAAGATAAAAAATGTTTTGCTGTCAAAATATTAATGTTTCATGCTTTAAAGATGTGACCAATTCTTATTTCAGACTGGATTTACTCCACTGTACATGGCAGCCCAAGAGGGCCATTCTGAAGTGGTAAAGTTTCTTCTGGATAATGGGGCTAGCCAGAGTCTTGCCACTGTGGTAAGAATTTTTCCTTGTCTTCTTCATAAAAATTTTATTTTCATCCCTACTTTTCCTTTTATCATAAACTTTTCATTGTTAGAAAGTAATTTATTTGTTTTATCTATTTATCTATTTCATTGTCGTGCCTTCTTGAGCATCTCTCCTTTTTATTTTCATCTCATATCAACCCTTTTAAAAAAAAAGAATAATTGCACAGAACATATATAATCTTCTAATAATATAAAACACAAGTGCAGAGTTCTGTGTTTACATCTGTGTATTTGTACATATAATATTTAAAAAAGAAAGAAAGATATAGAAAAGAAGAAAGGAAAAAAGAAAGAAAGAAAGGAAGGTGAGATCTCTGACATTTTTTATTTTAATCTTAAAATAAAGAAAAATTCAAAGTGAAAAAAAAAGAATGAATCATGTGTCTTGTGGCTTGCCACATCAAAACAGAAAGGAAAAGAAAGCTGAAAAGTTGTCAGGAAAACAGGCTGATGTCACAACAGAACAGTTTCTTCAGTTTTTGAGTTGATCTATTTGGCTATGTATCTTGAATCTATATTGACAGCAACAAGGAAAAGAGGGAAAATGAGTCTCCATTTATTAATGACACAGACAATTTGACTTTTTAGATAATTCTAAGTTTCCTACATGAAAGTTGACTTTTTTTTATTACAATAACCTACAAGATACTTTTCATTTATTGATTTATTCTTTTTAGATTCTGAAATTTTTAAAACGTGGATTATAAAAAAGATATTTTATATAAAATTCAACCATCATTATTGACAGGTGTATTCTAATATCTTTATAAAGATCAAATTTTATAAAGTAATTGATCTGATAGTTTCCAAAAATCATCTCTTAAATTCTTTTTCTGATCATTATTTCCGAAATCACCTTAAATTTTTTTACACTTTTTTTATTTGTTTAGGTAATTTGTTCCAAAAATTTATTACTCTGTTAACAAAAAAACATAATTGGTTAGTAGACTTAGTTTTTGAAATCTGTCTTGGCTGTATATTTCTAGTTTGAGGAGAAATATTTAAAGAATGTCTACCATGATTAGAATTTCTTTTATTTTGAAAGTTTCAATTAGATAACATCTCATTCTTCTTTCTAATAAAGTAGTTAATTCTAATTTCTCCAATCTCTCAATGTAACTGTAATCTTTTACTCTTTTTATTATTTTTGTCACTCTTTGTATGTCCTTCAATTTTAATATTACTCTTCAATTTTCATGTTTAGACAGTAGAGCCCAGGCCTGAGTACAGTATTCTGTATGAGGTCTTATTAGGGAATATCTTTCTTTTTAATTAATACAGAGTGTCTACAAAAGAAATACAAAAAGAACGTTTTGTAGAGAATCAATTGAAGTTTATAACTGCAACTTACAGTTGATTCATTTCATACCGAAATAATGTAAAATTTTTGACTCGGTCTAGAAATAAAATATTTTAAAAAATACCTCAGCTCAGCATAAGAGATTGAGGACTTAATGTTTTTGTATTAATAAAAACATTTTGTTTGTTCTTGCTTCATTATTAATCATGAATATTGTATTTAAAACAGAATGTTAATATTATCACATTATTCTTAATTGTTGAGTAATTGTTGTCTTGTAGGATGGTTTCACTCCCCTTGCTGTAGCATTACAGCAAGGACATGACAAAGTTGTGGCAGTTTTACTTGAGCATGACACCAAAGGCAAAGTACGTCTCCCTGCTTTACATATAGCTGCCAAGAAAGATGACATTGGATCTGCAAACCTCTTATTACAAAATGACCACAACGCTAACAGTGCTACCAAGGTAAGTTGATTTCATTTGAGTTTCAATTATCTAAGATAATTAAAATATCCATTTAGTATTTACTCTGTACTAAAAATAAACAAGAAAAACTCTATGTTATGAAAGATAAGTATAGTTTGGATATAAATATTTTTCTGTCTAATAATACAACCTCTGTCTCATGATAATTGCTACATTTAGTATATTGAATGTAGATGCAAATGTCTCAATTATTATATTACAGAGGTAGTAATAAGAGATTATTGGAAAGAATGTAAAAACTTTTTTCTTACAGTTTATCAATGATTATTTAAATTTTTTTTTCTTCAATCAATTTTGGTTAAAGACATAGAATTAAAAAAAAAAAAGTTTAATGAAATAATTAAGACTACCAACCACTGCTAAAATAGCATCTTTATTTTTAGATGAAGTATTGTTCGCCATCATTATATTTTATAATTGTTATTATTAACTAATATTTTCATTTATCTTTAAAAATTTTTTAGTTGCTTTTTAGCACAACCCACTTTGATCATCATTCCATAATAGCAAGAAATGTTGTTTAAAATTTTACTTGGATGAGCTTAATGAATTGTAATAAAAATCAAAGAAGAATTTAAAAGATGAAAAAAAAAAAATTAATTAAATGTGTTGGTGGTGGTGATGATGATATTGTTGTTGTTGTTGTTGTTGTTATTATTATTATTATTATTATTATTAACAACAACAGCAACAACAACAATGCTTCATATAGAAATAAAATATTAGTGTAAAAAAAAAATAATGGTACTAAAAGAAATCAGAAAAAGAATAAAGGAAGATTTAACAGGTTTGATATGAGCTCCTGCAGACCAAAGGTTCTTTGTAGCTCAGTTTATCAAACAGCTAAGGATTTTAACCAAGACAAAAAAAGGATGTGAGTTTCTATGTGAGAGCATATCCTTCATTTTTCCAACCTTTAATGTTCGTCATTGTCATAGATTAATGACACAGGTGAGCAGCAATAAAAAAAAATTTAAAAAGAAAAATTAAAGTTGAAAGAAATTAATTCAACATTATCAATATTATCATTATTGATGATGATGATTATCATGATGATGATGATGATGATGATATCTGAAATATTTTAGAATTCTTCCCAATAAAGTATTCTTGACAAATAACCTTCTAACTGGAAATAAACTGAATAAAGACTCTTATTTATTTGCTCAGTTTTGGATTAATTTGTTTTTTCTTAGATTAATTGAATCTTTGAAAAATTTGATCATGTGGGATCATTGGTTCCAAACTTAAGACATTTTTGTAGTCAGTTATTTGTTATAGTTAAAAATGCTGGAACCTGTGCAGGTGGAAAAAAAAATTACAAATATCCCTATTGCCGCTCCCCAAATTTTAACTCTTAATCAAAAATACTTGATATCATATAACCATGTGCAAAAAATCTCTTAAGAAACAACTATGCAGAAAATCTGAATATAAATGTCCAATGTACACAATCTCAAGGCATAAAATAATCCTAGATTGGTAGACATGAAATAAATCAATTGATCAGTATAGCTCTTAATCCTGCTGACTATGTTTTAATACACAAAAAAATGTCTGACTATAAAAAAAGAAACAGTATCACTCTTTGTTTTGTTAAGAAAGAATGGTTGATAAAATAATTTCCATGGAAGCTCTACAGTAAAAAATAATGTAAACAAATGTAGAATTCTTCAAACAGTAAAAGATATGTGCCAGAAAGTTCATATAATGTTCTCTTTTTAAATTTAATGTTATCATCCTTAGCAAACTAAGGTTCAATCAAAATGATTTTAACCCTAATACCAGGTTGACCCTGAAACACAGTTCACATTTTCATTTTTTGAGGTTAACTCTCTGCAAAAATTGAACCCTATCTGGAGAGTGTGTGGTTTAAAACAACTTATGAAATATTAATTTCATACCAAAACATCCAACACTCATATTTCCATAGAAATTTTCCATAAATTTTTATTTACTTTACATTAATAAATAAATAAAAAAAAAAGAAAATATATATATATAAATACACAATGAAATCAAAAGCATGCAAATTACTAACAATTATTCAGCTTTTTCTTTCTGGTTTACTAATGAATACTTACACTTGCCTTCCCAAGTAGATTTAAAGGCATGAAATTTAAATTTCCTTTTTTTTTTTTCTTTTTTTTTTTCCAAAGAGGAAATTTTCAACAAAAAAAAAAATTTTTTTCTTAAAAAAAAAGGTTCCCGAATTAGTGCAATGAATACACACTAGATTATCATGAATTACCTAATATTGTTTGTGTGCTTCAATTCCTTTGTTCTCCTTCAGCTGTCTGGCTAGATATTTTACAATTATATCAGTGTGTGAAAAATAATATGAAATAACTGCTATTCTTTTTAAAACTCTTTTTTCTTTCCTTTTAAATTTTAACTAAATATTCAGTTTTTAATCATTCAATTTTATTTTCAAAATGAATAAAATATTTTGATTAAAAATCTGTCTTGAAAATGTGTTACATTCAATTTAGAAATTTTCTGTATAAAATGATTTCATTGCTTTAACTTCAGTATTATTTAGCCATGTTGCTGATGTTTTTCACATTTACCTCCCCTGAAAGTATTACCTGCCCTTTTGTCTGATAGACAACCTGTTTTGGATTTTTTTTGTGTTTTGAAATATGTAGCTTTGTACACATTATCATATTCTACTGCTTTTTCAAGTAGTATTTTACCATATTTTCTGCTTCTTTGTAATATTTGTGATTATATATACCCTGTTTTAGTATTTAAAAAAAATGGAATATTGCTTAAAGTTCATGATAAAAAGTTACAAATTTAAACTATTTTTGTCTGAAATTCTAAGATTAGGAATTATTATACTCTGAAGCTTGGCCTAGTGGATAAAACATTGGTTAAAGTATATCTAGTTACCAGGTGGTCATAAGTTCTATCTCAGGTTGCATGAAATCATATACTCTGGTTCAGTTGAAGAAACAGAAAAACATCCCAAAGACAAATTGATTTGGAGAATTTACTGATTCACAGAGTCAGTAAGTGGTACGAACTGTTGCTTTGGGTCTGTGGTTACCACAAAGTTTCTCTGGGGGCTTCATTTTTTTTTGTTTTATATTAGCTAGTATTTATTTGTCATAAAAGCTGACAGTTAATACTATAAATAATTTATTGTTTAAACAAATAAGCATTGACAGTTGTCAGTATTGTTTACAGCAATGAACAGGAAACTCCAAAATGCTGGAGGGTGGGAATCATGTATAATACAAATAGACTTTTTAGAATTTATAGTGGCTAAATTTAGTGTTTGTTCAACTTTTTATTGGTTTATTCTGACTCAAAATACAAATTATATAGTTTATATTTTGTTTTAAAGCACAAAGTTCATGCAGTATTTAAAGAACACACACAACTATATTGTTGTGATGCTGACCAAAGAAAGACACGGGGATCACAAAAGGTTTGATAGAAAAACATATATATTCAAGTAACAGAAACAAGGTAAAAGTGAACCTAGTTAAACAGTTGTTAGTTGATAGAAAGCTGAGAGTCCAGTGTGGTAGTGACTATCCATCCACTATACAAATGGTATCACATGTGATTGTGTCACACTGATTGATGCACAGCTGTCTGACACTCTTGTTGACGTGTATTCATGGAGGAGGGCGAGTCCATTATGTAGGGAGTACAACATATATTCGTTGTAAAAATCTAACAAGCTTGCTACAAAACTAAGCTTACATTAGGAGAAACAAGATTATCAATAAACACACATTCCAATGGATATTTCTCTGTCGGCATAAACCATATTAGTTTGGACCATAGATCAAACTTACTGTCCATCAGCCCATCCTGAATATGGTAAGACATGTGGCTAGAAAAAAAGGAAATTATGTAGGTCTCCAATATAATATGCACCCCTAAGTTTTCAGCTGAAAAATCTGAAAAAAATAGTGCGTCTAATATACAGATAATCATGGTATTAATTAATTATAGTTGATAATGTTTCATCTAGAAATGAAAATAAGATTCTACAATTCTAGTGTTTTTAAAAGAAAGAAAGAAAGAAAGAAAGAAAGAAAGAAAAAAAGAAAGAACTGAAAAAGTGGGCAACAAATATGGTACCAAAAAAAAAAAAACAGAAAGAGTACTAAAGAAGACTTTACTGGATTGATTTTTAACCAATGGATAGTTCTTCATAGCTCAATTGGTTAAGCAGCTGACAATTTTAGCTATGCTTTCCCCAAGACAAAAAGGGTATGTGCATTTTTATCTGAGAGCATATCCTTTATCTTTCCTATCTTTATCATTCCTCACTGTCTCAGATTAATGACTCAAATGAGTTGTGATTAAAAAAATGATTTAAAAAAAAATTAAAGATAAAAGAAAATAAGTCAAAATTATTATTATTATTAGTAGTAGTTGTTGTAGTAGTAGTAGCAGCAGCAGAAATAATAGCAACACCTAAAATATCTCAGAATTCTTCCCAATAAAGTATTCTTGACGAAAACCTTCCTACAGGAAATAAACTGAATAAAAACTATTTACTCAGTTTTGGATTAATTTGTTTTTTCTTAGATTAAACAAATATTTGTCGTCTCAGTCTGAGTATCTGATTGAACAGTGAAATGAGAAAAATCAATCCCCATGGATTGAATAAAAATTTCAGTTTGATATTTTCAGAGGATTTCTTATGATGACTGGCAGTTGGAGAAAGCTGTCAAGTACAGTTCTGAGTCAATCAGATGAACCATAGCTCCAGTTTGAAGTAGACCCAAAATCAAATGTAGCTTTATAGCTTTATCTTGAGTGATTCTTGCCTTTCCTCCAGCCTTTTGATGAAAGTCTAAAGAAATAAGTGACAATATGATTGAGAAGGCAGTTCATATTTTCCCTTTTTTAATTTTGAGGAATTTTCATGCTGGATAGTCACAACATAGTAAGCAATTTCAAATTCCAGTCACACTATTATATTCACTTTTCGACTAATACTCTTGGGAAAGGTACAAGCACTCATATCCTCCCAGCTATGGGTCAAATAGTACCACTACTGTTCTTCTACAAGGATTGCTTTGGCATTAAATAAGCTATGAAGGTTGATATGCCTTTAAAACAAAGAAACCAAACCAAACCAAACGTTTTTTTTTATATCACAGATGATTGCGATTATTGCAGTTGTTGATTTGCTTCTAATGACTGCTGGATTTTCATGTTAAACAATCCCTCTACCATGAGAATAACTGTCCGCATATAATCTAATAGGTCTTCTATGTAATTTCTCCTTGTCATCTGCATGACACAATAGTCCCCAAAATTGTGATTATGATAATAACCAAGATGAGGACATTAGTCCAAGCCCATCAATGTATAATTAAACGGGTTTTTTTTATTTGTTTTTTTGGGGTTTTTTTTTAAATTATTGTCTTTGTTTAGAATAAATCTAAAAAGAAATAATGAATCATAATACTAGATTCTCTTTGTAAATTTGTAACTTTTTGACATGAACTTTGGTTACAAAATGGCGTAAATTGAACCTGAAGTGTGAATAAGGTGATTCATGGTTGGTTGTTGCGAACAAGGTGATGATGCTTTATTTTATTTTCTCCTGCATGCTTTGCAGAGTGGAGGGTTGGTTAATGACACCACTAAGGTTGGTATTTGAGCCCACAGCATCGATTCCTTTTTTTTTTTTTTTTCTTCCTTCTCCGTACCTTGGAATGTTCTACCCTTTGTTCACTACTTAGATCACATTTATGTTCTTCTTTTTGTGCATGTTATACTCTCTGTTTTTGTTTTTGTTTGTTTGTGTTATTTTTTTTTTTCTTCTTTTTTTTTTTACCTGTTGCTTAAAATGTTTTTGTAGTTGAAGAATTTTGAGTTTTTGCATTTGAAACTCAGGAAATTTACAATTATTTTCCAATATGATTCTATGGTGATCAGGATAATTTTTATACTTAAAATTTGTAGACAGCTTCTTTATTCTTATGCATCATTTAATGACTATGATACCAGCATAGTTCTTTTGATAAAATTTTAAAAAATATGGGATTATTTACATAGAGATCAATAAAAAATATGGGATTATTTACATAGAGATCAATAAAAAATATGGGATTATTTACATAGAGATCAATAAAAAATATGGGATTATTTACATAGAGATCAGTACTTCTGCTGAGAATCAGAATAGTCACCAAACCACTCCACAGCTGGAATGTGATTCAACATTGGGTTTTTTTAAGCAGAGTACAGCTGGTTTGAATTCAGAATATTCCTTCTCTCAGACTGGTTGCTGTATCAAAGCAAAAGAGCTCAGTGTGTATTTACCTAACCCCTTCGCCTCAGGTAGGATGTGACACTAGGTCAATTTTTAAGCAGAGTATTGTTGTTGACGACTGTAGTTGAGGGTGATCCAAAGGCTCCCTTTTCGATAGCTACTACACCAAGGTGTTGGGGAAGGCGCTACTCCTTTCCCTAAGTTGCTTCACTGTACCCTTGATCCTTACCTTATAATGCTGAGTGTTAAGCAAGGTAGCATCGAGTACCATTTTTTGAAGCAGAGTATAGCTGGTTTGAATTCAGAGTTTTCTTTCTTCTAGACTATTTGTCTAACCGAGGCTTAAAACCCTAGTCTGCCCAACTATTTCTCTATAGCTGGGATAGAGAAAACAGATGGATTCATGCCTTTCCCAAGTGTGAAGTGAAATGCAGCCTTGTTTAGGATTTGAACTCTGTTCTCCAATTCCATTTCCTATGATGATAACCGTTACACTAAGCCAGCCTTCCTCAGAGTGTATTATTTATTCACTCTGCTTAGAATCAAACAGCTTCTCTAAAGCATTTTTGCATAGGAACTGTACTTGTGGAAATCTTATTGTTATTTTAAAAACTATTGGGTTTAAAAGCATTTCCTAGTGGGATACGTACTACTCCAAGAGGTGGTGAGGGTTAGGATAAGGGTCACACAAGACACTGCTAGAGAAGCAGGGACGAGCTTATAAGTGATGGCGTACTCCCCAGCTTTTTAGCTGGGCCGTCTGGCATTCGTGCCGGATGGGCGCTCGAAACCAAGAGCAGACTCGGGGCCAAATAGGCCCCCAGCTTCGGCTGGGCAACCTTCGGGTGGGCGAGCTGCACTTTTGTCCCCTTTGTACGGCACTAGACCAAGTGTCTAGTTTAAGCCGTAAACTGGCATACGTGCCCGGACTCACATTTGGGTTCGTGAAACTGCTTGCCTCATCAGGCTCACATTGCACTAAGTGAGCCGATGAGCAGCACAGACAAGCAGGGTTCGAGTCTCGGCTCGTTCCCGACCTTCCCCTCCCCTTTATCCCCACTTTAATCGGCCTTCGGGCTTTTGACCTTGTGTCAAGTCGTGTCTGGTGGGAGGCAGCGACAAATACTACGAGCTTATAAGTGATGTACTCCTATGGACCCCCACATATGGCCGAGCAAAAGCAGGACGACCAGCTAGAACATACATACAGCAGCTATGTGAGGATACAGGATGTAGCTCTGAAAACCTACCAGAGGCGATGAACGATAGGGAAAAGTGGCGAGAGAGGGTCAGGGATATCCGTGCTAGCGGCACGACATCATGATGATGATTGTTTGGATGGTGATTAAAATCAGTTCATAAGGGAACAAACTATTTTAATTTAGTGTGCTGTTTTTAAAAATTCTTATTTCAATAAATGTGTTATTTTTAGTATTCAGTGGAGTTCCTGTGGCGTAGTGGCTAAAGTGTTAGGCGACCACATCATTGGAAGCGAGTTCAAACTCCAGTTCATTAATACATTCATTTTTGGACCAATAGCCTTGGGAAAGAAAAATCATTTGAGTAAAAAAAATTTTTTTTTTACCCAAATGATTTTTCTTGTCCCTGGATTTATATTTTTTTTAAAAAAAGGATTTTCAATTATTGCTTTTTCATTAAGTATTTCTTGTGATTGATTTATGTTGCTTTTTTATAATTGCAACCATTGAATCATTATTTTGCAGTTTTTAGTTAAGTAGTTCAGGCTAGAAATCAAGAATAAACCCCTGAAATGATTAAAACGTGCATCTCTTTTTCTCATGGATTTGATTAGGATATGAAGATCAAGTTTTCAAACGAAAAAGATGAGAGTTCAAACTCAATCAGAGGCTTAATCTTTATTTCTGACCATCATTGTTTACCAATGACCATAGAATGATGACCCAAATTGCAATTAAAAATTTAACAGAAATTAAGATGAAAAAAATACCAATAAAGATTTTATTATGATTTACTGCATTTTAAGAAACTTACAAATATTTTGTTTGAAATTTTGTTTTCAAGATTTTTTTATTTTTATATATATATATATATATATATATATATATATATATATATATATATAATTACAGGTAATGAACTTTATAGTATTGGAAAATAATTGTTGAATTGACTGTGCTAATTTTTTTTTTTTTAATTTAGTATTTTTTATCTGTATGCACTTGCAAACATATGCACGCACGCACACACACACACATAAACCTATACATGAACACACACCTGTAATTAATTGACACTGCTTTTCTAATCTACATACAGTCAGGTAGTCATAGACTCTCCAGTCCACCATTACATTAATTTTTTTCTAATTTATTTATTTCCTTTTTTTCATCAAGACGTTTCTTGACTGTCATATTAACATGTTAGTAATTTTCTCTCTCATTCTTTTTATGCATATTGAATTATTTGATTGTTTTTCTTACATTTGAGTGTCAGTAAATAATCCTATTCATTCCTCTTTTTATTTCCCTAAGAATCGCAAAAATAATTTACAGATTTATTCTAGTCAATTACTTTGTTTCTACAAATCTATTTTATGTTTGTAGCATTTTAGCTTATATATTTTATTGCATGTTTCAGCTTAAAAATGAAATCAGATATTTCTCAGAATAATTTCTGTAGTTTATTATAAGAATTGTCCATTAATATTTAGTCTATATATTTTAGTTTATATTTATTTTAGTCTGATATTTTTTATTGCATGTTAAAAGTTTGTGAAAATAAAAATACAGTACCAACAAATAAATACACCCCTACTAAGTTTTTTTTAATGAAATGTTAATTTTCTTCTTAACAAAAGATATCATGATTTTATTATTTCAAGTAAAACAATATACAATAAAAATGAATATTATTAGGTATTATTCCTTACCACTCTACAGCAGTTAAACATTTGATATCCAGTTTGACTGTATAATATTCTACTAAAAATAATAAAATCCTTGCATCTTTGTTTGAGAAAAAAATTAACTTTTTATGAGAAAATTGGTAGGGTGTACTTATTTGTGGGTGGTATTGTATTTATTAGAAAAATGTACTCATATTCATTGTCTCTTATAAGAATTGTCCTCTGATGTTTAGTTTGCAAATTATATTTGATATATTTGGTTGCACTGTAGATGTTTTTAGTGTAGAAGCAAGATACTATGTTGCACATGATTAATAATTTGTTTGTTCTAGTCTTCGAGAAATCTTCCTTTGACTTTCCAAACTGAAATGTACTCTTCAAAGAATTATTTGAAAAATTGAACTCCTCATTAGAATTTACTAACTGCGGCTTTATCAAGGACACAATCATCAGATTGATTACTGCACCTGCTGACTCTAAATGGTCGTTAGGGTTAGGGTGAATCACTCCCTTACAACCAGAAAATGTGATGTGAACTAATTTTTGTATGCTAATTCTTACAACATTTTTTTGACTCCCCACCCTATTTGTATTTGTTACCCCAGGGACTTAATGGATTCCACTCCCCATTGCATACATATACACTCACAATACTCTAGCAATATACTTGGCACTGGTCACTTATCTCAGCAGGTGAGAGATCTAACAGGAATCAGTTCTTTCAATATGACTTGATTGTAAGAGTCCAATTGAACTTCTCTTTGTTATGAAATTTTCTAAAGAAATTTTGATGGGGGGATTATTTAAAAGAAATTTTGATGAAGAATCGTCAAAAGAAATTTTGATAGGGGAATTGTTGAAAAGAAATTTTGATAAGAGAATTATTGAGAAGAAATTTTGATGAATCGTCTAAAGAAATTTTGATGGGGGAATTATTGAAAAGAAATTTTGGTGAAGAATTGTCAAAAGACATTTTGATGAAGAATTGTCAAAAGACATTTTGATGGGGGAATTGTTGAAAAGAAATTTTGAGAGGGGAATTATTGAGAAGAAATTTTGATGAAGATTCGTCTAAAGAAATTTTGATGAAGAATTGTCAAAAGACATTTTGATGAAGAATTGTCTAAAGAAATTTTGATGGGAGAATTATTGAAAAGAAATTTTGATGAAGAATTGTCAAAAGACATTTTGAAACAAGATTTTAACTTACATTAGTAAAAGTAACAGTTTACAAGTATTGCTCTTAATGACCAAAGAAATTTTCTGTTTAATATTATTTTAGCTTTTTTAATTTTTTCCTTGTGGAGGTTACAAATTACATCTAAAGAAAACTGGATAACGTATTGGCCAAAATGTAGTGTAGACAACAAAAGCAAGGTATTCAATTATCTGAATAATTCTTTGAATGTAAATGACTCTTTTGAAAATGATAGTTTGATCACTATACTCATTTTTATTTATTTCTTTTTTTAGTTGATTGTATTTTGTATCTATGAATAAACTTGCTGAAATCATCATTTTATTTATTGATTATTTTGAATACTATAATTCGAAACAGCAGATATGATTAATTTACAACTTAAAAATATCAGTTTTAAGTAACTTGATGCCAAGTTGTACACTTAGTTTTAAAGAAAATGTCTTCCATCTGTACAGTTTAAATTCTTTTTGTCTATCTACACAGATTATTCCTGTTGACACTGATAACTCCATTTCCTCAGGAAAGGAGGAGACCTGTATGAATAAAGAGATTAAAATGTTACTCAGATTGCCATCTTGGCTTGGACAGTTGAATTCTAGTGGCATAGAAAGTCTTAGAAACAACCAATAGATTCACTAGTTTCTTTATTTTGCCAGACTACAATAACTCATCAGTCTACTTTCCTGTCAATCATATTTTCCTGCCCTCCTCCAATGGTTAGATGTGAAATGAAGGTCAAGCTTACTGCAAGGTCTCTCTCACAAACAGGAGGATAGTGACAAAAATCCTTTTGCTATTCTGTATTTTGGGGCACACCAAGGATTAGCCCTGCCCCTGTCTCTTTTAGTTGAAGGGAGTAGATACATCCTGAGTGGGAGAGTCTCTGAGACTGGACTTTGATTACTTGTGATTTCTAGTCAAAATAACCAGAAGCCAGATATGTGTCATTTTTTTTTGTCTAGGTTGTCTCTCCTACCCATTTGTGTTCCATGACTAAACCACAAGACTGTCAGGCTGAGATTAACAACTTTAGAGATGTTCTTTTAGACTGGTTACCCCACAGAGGCTGGAGGGACCAGTCTTCCCTACTATTTTACTTGTAGTCAGAAAAGTTTAAATACATTGTTATTTTTGCACAATTTCAGTTGGGTTGACCTAAAATTTATTAATTTTATAATGACTGATTTTCAAAATACAGCAACTGATTTCATTTGTTAAGTCCGGGTGACTTAGTAGTTGATATTTTATTTTGCACAAAATGAATAATCTATTAGAAATTACTTTCATTATTTATTAGCGTTTTAGACATGATACTGTGCTAATAATAAAATGTACACCCAAATGATTTAAATCTTAAATTCTTTATTCATACAGGTCTCCTCCTTTCCTGAGGAAATGTAGGTATCAGTGTCAATATGAATAATCTTATATGATAGAATGTAGGATTTTAATGTAAAGTTAATGGTTCAAAGTTGTTCTGTTTTGTCAGTAGGGCTTAGAATACATAGACTGTATCCCTGCAGTGGGGTAAGTCCCTCCATCCCTAAAAGAAGTGTCCTGAGTTATGACACTAAATTGCATCTGATGGTGTGTTTGGAGTACACCTTCATTGGCTCAATTCCCAGGTTTACTCTGACCTGAAGTGGTAGTACCTATTAGGGTCCCATCTATGGGTCAAATAGATCTCTTTGAAAATTGGTTGTATTCAATTAGATCGTACGCAAAAAGAAAGCTCTTAAGAATTACATGGAATAGACTATGAACACAATTCCTGAACCTCTAGGCATAAAATAACCCTAGATGAGTTGGTATGCTATGAAAATCAATCAAAAAGAAAACATTTGTCCAACTTCACTAATCATGAAAAAAAATCAGAGTTTTATATGCAGTTCAAATGAGATTAGATATTTTTTGCTAATGATATCTTAGTGGGAAAGGTTAAAACTTTATCAGATTTATATGTATTGAGAGATGTATTTGGGCTTTAGTGCCTTGTCTATTACTTAGTATAGATGGGTTAACATTCTGTTAAAATAAATCAATGAATCTTTTAGTCACCCTTGATGAAATACATAATGTCAGATGGTGTATTGTAAAAATCTCCCTCTCTGCAATGTGTCAACTTTAGGTCTACACAACTGGAGTTGTACCAGTATTTTGATAGTTTAAGACTTTAGACATTTTTACAAGTGTTCAATACTTTTATTTCTAATTGTATTTTACATTTGTCCTTTTTTCATTTTCTTTTTTTTTTTCTACAGCTGCTTTTCTTGCTTTCATTCTTATTTAAAATTTGATTCATGATTTTTCTGGCAATTTTTTTGCAATGTGTTGTCTTTGATGTAATTTTATAACTTCAGTTATATATATATATATATATATATATATATATATATATATTATTAAATCCTCTTTTTTTAATTTTAAATTTGTTCTTGCTTGGTATTATCTATTTGCATGAACAATTTGTAAGTTTTAACATTTCTGTAAAAGTATATAAAATTAGTTGCAAGCAACTAATTTTATCAAACCTAACTGGAGATAAATACTTCATAATGAGTGTCTCCAAAAGAATCGTTCATCTCTCTATGCAGGGTGTCTACAAAAGAAATAGACAGTTTCAAAAATTTTATTTAAAAAAAAAATCTATTTAAAATATTGACACTCATTATACAGTTTTGTAGAGAAACCGACCATAGTTGAAAGCAACCAGAAGGCTCCCTTTTCAATAGCTGCTACTCTAAGGTGTAGAGGAGGGCGTTACTCCTTTCCCTAGATTGCTCCACTTTACCCTTGATACATACCTTATGTTACTGAGTGTTAAGCAAGGTGGTATCAAGTACCATTTTTAAAGTCTTTGGTATGATGCAACCTGGGATTGAAACCAGGCCTCCCGGACCATTGATGAACACTCTACCCACTTGACCAATGAGCCGGTATTGTAGAGAAACACTTACACTTAATAATTTATTATCCATAGGTAAAAAAATAGATGTTCTATCTTTATATTTGCAGTTCTCCAGCATTTCAGTACAGAAATCACAATATGTTGTTCTGTCCTGGTTACAAAGACTGTGTCATAACTGCAGTTTGTCAGGAATCATTATCAGTCATGTAGAACTGTTAACTTCTGACTTGGCCCTTCTTGTGGATTTCTGTAGTCTTCATTGGTTAATTGCACTAACAATGATCAAGTTATTACTCAGAAACTGATGGTCTCCCAGGACTTTTACATAAACATCCTATTGTTTCAATTATAAAAGAATTATCTAGGTGACAGTGATTTACCTTAATGTGTTTTAACAAAATTCATTTTACTTAATAAAACAAGCAAAATGCCTTCATGACAACTATAGTTTTTGGCATCCTGACTGACAGTGGAACACCTTGTACTGCTGAAAGCCTTAATAATAAACTTTAAATGTTTCTGTACTAAACTTTATATTGTGAGTGTCAATATCTTGAATATTTTTTTAAATAGATTGTTAGTAGACATTCTGTACTTTGGTATGTTTTGAATTTTTTATCTTTTGAACAAATTCAGCATGTAGATTACTTTTCTGAAGATGTAAGATTTAATTTCTCATCATAAATCATTATCCTCTGATAGTTAAACCCTTTGAAATTGTTAGCCTGATATTTTGGCCTAGCACTATTTTGTTATACATCATAAGTCCAATATTTCTGGCTCAAGAGACTTACATCATATTCTAATAACATAATAATATTTTTTAAATTATTGCTTTTCAGAATAAGAGTTTACCATTTTTTTCTATATTCTGAATATAAAAATGTCAGTCAACAAATAAATTTCTTTTATATATTTTTTTCACAAATTCATGCTTTTTATAATACACATTGAATATTTTTATTTTATTTATTTATTCTTTTTTAAAAAATTGGACCTAGTGTAGCGTGCACATAATAAAATGTGCAAAGTAACCAATTCAGGTAATAAAATATAACGCAGAAAATTTATCAAAGTTACCTCAACCCTTGAAACCCATCAGGTCAATATTTCAGTTTGAGTGATATTTCATTATACACTGTAGGCCTGATATTTTTGGAGCTGACATCAGACACCAATAACAAAAGGCTCAGTAAGATCAACCATTCACAACTTTTCTTTTAATGGAATGCTAGGATAGCTTGAAACAAAGATGTATGCACTCTGAAGCAAAGTCTGAATTTATTTTTTGCTTGAGCTTTTGCAGAATATTGTGAGCTCAAGTAAAAGGCATCAAAGTATTAAACAAGAGTTCTTTAACAAATTATGTTAGTATATACATGGTTGGTTTTAAAACTTTCAACTCATAAGCCCAATACTTAAGAGTAAGCACTATTTTACTGTAGACTGTAAGCCCAATATTTGGGACTCTAAAAGATCATAGGAAATATTAATAACAAATGGCTTATTAAAGTGACTATTTACATACAGCCTTTCTTTCAATGGAATGATTAGATAGTTTTAAATAAAGATGTCTGCATCTTGGGCTCCGAGAGATCACATCAGATATACTAAAAATAAAAGGCTTAATACAGTCACCATTTACAGCCTTTCTTTTAATGAATGATGGGATAGCTTTAAACAAAGATGTCTGCATCCTGTTGTAAAGTGCGAATATCTTTTATACCCTGTTTTTTTTTTGGGGGGGTAGACTCACGTATAGAATAAATAACAGCTAAAGGTTCAAGAGGTTAAAATTTTATAAACAAGTATTTTTTAATGTATCTTATTTTTTAATTATGACTTACTTAAAAAAAAAAATTAAATAAGATATTTACGAACTTTTGAACAAAAATTTAATCACCAAACTTCACTTTTATTCATTTTTAATCAAGTTTACCTTTATCGAACCGGTTTTAATTAGTACACCACAAATCTTGGCGTACTACTCCTTAATCAAAGAAGTATTACTTGAAGTAAATTGGCAACCATAATCGAAAGTGACCCGAAAGCTCCCTTTTCAATAGCTGCTACACCAAGATATAGGGGTGGACACTACTTCATTCTCTGGATTGTTCCACTTTACTGTTGATCTTTACCTTATAATGCTGAGTGTTAAGCAAGGTGGGATCAAGTACCATTTTTTGAGTCTTTGTTATGACTCAATCTGTGATTGAACTGCGGTATCCCAGACTATTGGCAAACACTCTATTCATTAGACCAATGGCCCAGTTCAAGTATTACTAGGGGACATGAACTAAGACTTTCAAAAAGATACTGCAAGACAAAATTTTTCTAGTAATAGGGTAGTTGATTCTTGGGACGAACTACTGTTAGCAGTGGTAAATTTTCCCACCTCTATTAAACTCTTTTAAGTCTAGGGTGAATAAAGTATTTGATGATCATAAATACTCAACAGAAATGTAACTAACTCTTTCACTTCGAGATATATAGAAAGTAAAATTAAGGAAAATCACTAACTGACAGATCTTAAGACCTAAGAGATCCAACTGAAGAAGATATTATATTGTTGTTGTTATTATTATTATTGATTTCAAAATTAAATTATCCCATCAGCTAGCAGATTTTTGGGTTATCCTATTAAGTCCTCCATCATATTTTTAGAGACTATAGAGATTACTTGTTGATGTTTATTTCCTCTCCACGTAGTATGTGCAGGTTATACTGGGTTATTTTGTATTATCTTCAAGAAGTAATCTCTGATCTGATCTAGTGGGATAAAATAAGTCCTGCTTTTTCCAAGGGAATTAGTGAAAAATTATAAACTACTTCAACCAAACTACATTTTTGGTATTGAGTTATTACTGCAAATGTGTATGACCTATCTATGACCAGAGTGTAGTATCTATCCAATCTATGATCCAAATGTAGTATCTATCCAATCTAGAGCAGAGGGGTTGGGTAAATATGATCTATCCAATCTATGATCCAAATGTAGTATCTATCCAATCTAGAGCGGAGGGGTTGGGTAAATATGATCTATCCAATCTATGATCCAAATGTAGTATCTATTCAATCTATGATCAGAGTGTAGTTAGTATCTACCTAATCTATGACCTATCTATCTATGATCAGAATGTAGTATCTAATGAATCTATGGCTTTCTGAGCTGGAATTAGTTACACTTTCTTGGCAAGAAAGTACATAATAAGATTAAAAAGAAAAGAAAAAGCAAGAGAGAGGAAGAAGTGGGAAAAGATTATTTCAATTTCATTTAAATTTACTTTAAAAAGTATTGACAAGAATAATACTTACATCCAAAATCCAAGTAAGACTAATTTTCAATCGTTGGCTAGATTTTTTCGAAATGGACAATTGAGTCACTAAATTACACCTTCAACTATTTGGCCATATTTCTCTAGTTTTTCACTCCTCCTAATCATTAAGATGTTGGTATTTCACCTAAAAGTTTTGGCTGATGGCTGGTTTGTAATTATGGAACACGACTCGAACTGTTCAATAAAAAAAAAAGCAAATAACAGAAAATTAGTCTTATCTTGATTGTGGATGTATTACATGTTTACACACGCACACACACATATAGACACACACACACACACACACACACACATACACACACATACACACACATGCATACATATATGTATATATACACACATGCATACATATATATATATATATATATATATACACACACACACACACGTGTATATATGCTAATACATACATATGTGTGTGTATATATATACACACACACACACACACACACACACACACACACACATCTATATACACATGCATATATATATATATATATATATATATATATATATATATATATATATATATATATATATATATATATATACACACATATGTATATATATCCGTGCACTTTCTTACATACAGGGGGGTGTCCTCGTGGTGTAATCGTTAAAGCGATAGACTGTGGAATCGTAGTATGTGAGTTCGTACTCCAGTCGCGCTATTACGTTCACTTTCGGACAAATACCCTTGGGAAAGGTATGAACCCCACTTATTAGTTTAATAGTACCACTACTGTTCTTCTAGGAGAATGGCTTTGGCATTAAAAAACCTAAAAAGAGTTGATATGCCATTAAACAAAGAAACCTTGCTTACATACATATATATATATATATATATATATATATATATATATATATATATATATATACACACACACACACATGTGTTTTTAGGTAATTTTAAATAAAATTAATGTAAATTTCAATGGAGAGAATTTTTTCACACATGCACCATTAAAAGTAGTATATTTTGTAGACCTCTTCCCCTTTTTATTATATATTGAACTTCCAGTAAGTGAAAACAATATGATTATCTATTAATACCTGTTTGATTCCTAATAGAGATATTATAAGACTATATTATGAACCTTGGCTTTAGGACATCTTTTTTTTAGCACTTCACTTCCCAGTAGTATCTTAATTTTGACTTGATTTGTAAATTAATATTAAGTGTCAAAAAGATATCTCTGTTTTAGTATTTATAGGTGGCTTGCATATATCTAACAGCTTGGCTTTTGATGTCTTGTAGGTCTTTAATAGAATAACTTGTTTTATTTCATAACTTATTAATCTTATACATTTTATTCATTTCTTGTGTTCCATTATGTTTTATGTATGTCATATTAACCCTTTCAATCTAATAATATATATATATATATATATATATATATATATATATATATATATATATATATATATATAAATGGAATAACTGAAGGAGTAACCTAGTATTATAATTAAAAATTTTAGGTTTTAAACCAGCTTTGCTATAAAAAAGAAAACAAAAACATCAAGCATTTTTTAGCTTTCTTTTCATACGCAATTTGTTATTCGTTGTTCTTATTATTGATCATTATTTTTATATATAATATAATATAATATGTTTATCTTAAGAAGATATTTGTTAATAATACTAGTTGTTAGTTCTGTCGATAATCACACTAGTTTGTTACATAATACTGTTAGGACATTTTATTCCTACCCACATAGTGTAATAGCTAGTCTAGCTGATTACTGTTTGTAAGTTTGATTCTCACTAAGTGTCTCCATACTTCTGACCTTGTGCTAAACTTATGCTAAGCTTACTAAATAACTAGAAAAAAGCTTACTTTCTGTTTAACTCTTTCCAGAATTAAATTATTTCTAGATTTGAACAGTTTAAGACTGAAATTTACATCCAATTCATGATCTATCTAAGCAAGTTAACCCCCTTTATACCATATGCTGTAATTTGTTGTGTATAACACACAAGCATATATAATACGCTTCCCTAACTTTCAATTACAAAATTTTCAGAAAACATCTCTTTTGCATAATATGCATTGATATTTTAGTATTTATAGCAGATAGTTTTTAAGTAAATTTAACATTTGTTCAACTTTTTATCTAAAATAAGAATATATGTAATTTCTATAACATTCTAAAACACAAAATTTACACGGTAAATTTTGAGTAAAAGAAAAAACATGTTCACATGAAAATGTAACAAACTTTCAGCAAAAAATAAATTTACAATAAGTTAGTAAAGTTGGTGACCATAGTTGAGCGTGACCCGAAGGCTCCCTTTTTGATAGCTACTACACCAAGGTGTAGGGGAGGGCGTTACTCCTTTCCCCTGGATTGCTCCACTTTACCCTTGATCCTTACCTTATAATGCTGAGTGTTAAGCAAGGAGGCATCAAGTACCATTTTTTGATTCTTTGGTATGACTCGACCTGGGATTGAACCCAGGTCTCCTGGTCCATTAGCAAACACTAACATACATTCCAGTGATGATTTCTCAGTAATGGTATTAATCAAAAGTGTTTGTTGCACATTAGTTAGTTTGAACCAAAGATATAACTTACTTTCAGTCATGGTGTCCTAGATATGGTGACACACATAGCAGGAAAAAAAATCAGTTTTTGTGTATAATACTGATCCCTAGTTTTTAGGAAAAATGTGTGTATTATTCACAAATAATTACGGAATATTCTGGTCCAATTATGATTGGGCTTCATGATAAAGCCAATTTGACTCAAAACAGACATTGATTTTGATTGTTTTCATTGAAACTGAATGGTATAAAATTGCTGAAGAAATACAAATACATTGTAAATATAAGTAAGTTGGTTGACCGTAGCCAAGGGCGACCTGAAGACTTCCATTTCAAGAGCTACTACATCAAGGTGTAAGGAAGGGTGTGACACCTTTACCTGGAATGCTCCACTTACATTTAATCTGTACCTAATAATCCTGAGTGTTAAGCAAAGAGGCATCAAGTACCATTTTTTGAATCTTTGGTACGACTCAACCTAGGATTGAACCCAGGTCTTGTGGACACTCTAACTATTATGCCAAACTGTATCAAAAATATAGTAATAAATTGCTCTCATTGTAGGAACTAAATTTGGCACAAATGAGCTTGTATGGTCCTACTTGTCAAAATCCCAAATAATTTTTTGATTAATGACTTTGCTTGCTTTGCTTTCAGAAGAATTTACTTAAATTTGAAATTAATTGATTTTTTCTGGAATAGGATGCAGGCTAGGGTTCTGTCTCCCACGGAAATACAATGGCAAAATAGTCTTTGACTTTCCATCATTTCAGGGATACATGTTCATGAGTTATCTATCTTTTGTTTTGGTTTTAATAGAAGCAGTTGATGCTTACTATACCAGCTGACCTTTGCTCCCCACTTCCTACTTTATTTTAAGCTTGTTGTCAGTGTCAAGAATGGTCTGCAAAGCTTTCTAGACATTCTTAATTCTAATTCTGATTGTCATTGAAAATTGTTTTATTCACTTGTCTATTGATGAAAAATTGTAAACTTCTAAACTCAAAGCATGCTACTGCTACATTGAAGTTGCTATGTTTACTCAGGCTGATTGAGAAACGCATGCTCATCTACAGCTAATTGGTTTGAGTAGATTCTGTTGCAATGAAACGAATGTATGGTGAGCCAAATTCAGCCTGCTCATCTTGAAAAGGTTAAAAACACATTGGATCTAAAAGAGTAATGCTTATTGAAGGTCTCATGATCTCAATATTATAAAGAGAAATTTTTTATTTGTTCTAAAGTTGGATTGAAAGGGTTAAACATTATTTTGGGAGGTTCTTGTCCAGAATAGCCCACTGATTTTTTTTTTTCAGTTATTTACCAAAAAATTATGTAGAAATTTAATCCTTACATTCACCATCCTGGCATATTTAGTGTAACAGTAATTTTTGTATAAAATGAAGTCTGTGATCCAAGTTCAAACCCTGGAGAAAGCTGTTAGCATTTCACTTCATGCTAATGCCCTTTGGAAAGATGTAAATACATCTCTTCTCCCCTCAGGTATGGGTAAATAGTAGGGTAGACTAGATTCTCTAACCTTAATAAGGCAACCACCTAGGAGAAGGAAAACTTTGAATTCAAACCAGCAGCATTCTGCTTAATAACTGATCTTGTGTCAAATCCAGCTCATAGCAGAGGGGTTGGTGAATACACATCCAAATAAGGATTTCAGTCATTTGCTTTATTCTTTAATAAACAGTCATGTCTTAAAATTACATCTTTATTTAGCTACAATTCAGCTATCAGCCATATTTCTTAAATTTTTTCCCTATCCTGATCACTAAGAAAGTGTCAAGTTCTGGCTGATGGTTGATTTGTAGTTTTGCTGACTTCCTTTTTTCATAAGAAATGAAGAAAATGATTGAAATTTAGTTTTATCCAAATAGTGAATATAAGTATTAAATATATATATAATTTTTGGTACATTGAAACAAAATTAACAAATTTCCATTGGTGGACTATTCTGGATAAGAACCATCTAATTTTTTTTCTTTTCCTTTTTTTTTTTGCATATCATCATACTTCATTGCCTTTGTTAACGATCAATTTAAAAAAAAAATTCATTATAATCATTTTCATTCATATAAACATATATACACTCATTCTGAAATTAATGTTAGTTATATTAAAAAAATTGACATTTGAAAATATTTTGTTTTTAATTTTCTTTCTCAAGAAAACAACAACGGAAAAACAATTTTTTTTTTGTAATCTAAGTTCTTTTATGTACATGTTTAATGTTTTTTATTTAACTTTTTAAATAAATTTTTAAGAATATTTTGTCTTTGTTTAAATCTTTTATAATAATAATAATAATGATAATAATAATATTTTCTTCCACTCAACAGTTATTGGCTTAGAATCTTCTTTATTTTCATTGGCTTAGAATCCTCTCTATTTTCATTGGCTGATATTCCTTTCTTTCAGAGTGGTTTTACTCCATTACATATTGCTGCTCATTACGGCAATGTCAATGTTGGAACCCTTCTCATTCAAAAAGGTGCAGATGTCAACTATAAAGCTAAGGTAAAAACATTAACTCTTCTCTTTTGGACACACATACTTATCTTTAATAATATCAACACTCACCAAAAAGGCTATTTCAGTGACAATTAAATTCTATGTTGGGTAACATCCTATTTATAGATTTTATGATTAATCGTAAATTTATTAAAAAAAATAAATAAGGGAAATATGCTATAACTGGCATTTAAGTTATCTTCCTTGAAAAATTATACTAATCAGGGTGAGTGCAGACTATTATTATTTGATTGAAAATTGTTTTATTCTCTAAGTGTATTTAAATGCTTTTGTGCTAAGAAAACTCTCTCTCCAATGTGCCATTTTTGGTGTGTTATGGTGACACATCAAAATTGGATCATTATAGTATAATTTTTTTCAATTTTTATTCTGTTGTAACAGACCCCTTAACACTAAAGGGAGTATAAACACAGACCCCTTAACACTAAAGGGGGCATAAATACAGACTCCTTAAACACTAGAGGGGCTATAAACACAGGCTCCTTAACCTTAAAGGGAGCATAAACACAGTTCCCTTAACACTAAAGGGGGCATAAACACAGGTCCCTTAAGGCTAAAGAGAGTATAAACACAGGTCCCTTAAGGCTAAAGAGAGTATAAACACAGGTCCCTTAAGGCTAAACACAGGCACCTTAATACTAAAGGGAGCATAAGCATAGGCCCCTTAATGCTAAAGGGGCATAAACACAGGCCCTTTAACACTAATAAGTTTTGAATTGGATTGGAACTTTTATTACTTAAAGCATTTTAATAATCCTGTGCTAAAAAAGATCTCTCTACATTGTGCTATTTTCTTTGCTATGGTAACATATAAACATCAGATTATTATAATATGGATATCTGGCATTGAAATTTAACTTTCCTTTTTGATGTCAGATGATTTATTCGTTTATCAAAAAGAAAACAGTGGCATTTTTGTGAGACTTAGAATATACTGACTAAATTCTCTGCAGAAGGCCAAAAGGGTAAGATCCCTGCTCCCACAAAAAAAAAAAGATGATATCCTTGGTATGACACTAAACTGCAATTGATGGTGAGGCTCCAGTTCTGGAGATCTGAGAAGTGCGGTGTACCTCTTCATTGCCTTTACACTCTAACCTGTTGGGTAATCCCATCTATAGGTCAGAAAAAATGATTAAAAGTATTTTAAAATGATTCATATTTGATAGGACTATGTTCAAATAAATTTTTTTAAAAACTCTAAATAACTACACAAAAAATATAAATATGAATGTATAATGAACACAATTCCCTAACCTCTCACCACAAAATAGTCTCAGACAAGTAGACATGCCATTAAAACAATCAATAAAAAAGAAAGCATTCACTAATTTTGAAAAAAAAGAAAGAAAAGAAACACTAAGTTTTATATGTAATTTAAATGAAATGAGATATTTTTTGCTAGTGATTTCTTTGTGGTGAGAGTTAAGACTTTTACAGATTTATATGTATTGCGAGATGTATTTGGGGTTTAGTGCCCTGTGTATTACTTGGTATATACTGATTTCTTTTTTTTTTTCTTTTTGCAGAACAACATCACTCCCCTGCACGTGGCATCACGCTGGGGCAAGTCAAATATGGTTACTCTGCTTTTAGATCATGAAGCAGTCATTGAAGAAAGAACTCGGGTATGTGTACTAAAGTTCTGTTTTGAGTTTTTCATTTTTTGTTTTATCAGATTAACTTGTATTCATACATAATCAGGATAGATACATGCCTAGCAGCTGCGGTAATTATATATTTCTCGTTGCTAGAAGTGGCTAAAGTTTAAGTTGTGTAAAAAAAAAATAACATTTCAAATATTGATCACAAGGAAGATTGGTAGGTTCTTCGCATTTGCAAAATTGGTGAATAGGATCCTCCATTTAGTTCTTTATATTTGGGAGGTGCCCGTGGTGTAATGGTTATCGTCGTAGGAAATAGACACACCGACACAAGTTCAAATCCTGGACGAGGCTGATTGCATTTCACATAGCACTAATACCCTTGGGAAAGGTATGAATCCAATTATTCTCCCTCCAGCTATGGGTAAATAGTAGGGCAGACTGAGTTCTTCAGCCTTGGTTAGGCAACCAGTCTAGGAGAAGGAAAACTCTGAATTCAAACCTGTTAAACTCCGCTTAAAAATTGATCTTGTGTCATATCCTACCCGAGCGGAGGGGTTGGTAAATATGATATTTGAACTGGCATTTTTGACCTTGATATATGAGCCATGGATATCTTTTGACCCTGACATTGGATCCATGGATATCTTTTGACCCTGACACAGGAGCCATAGGTATTCTTTGACCCTGACATAAGAGTCATAAATATCTTTTGACCCATACAGTGGAGCCATGGATATTCTTTGACTCTTACATTGGATCCATGGATTCTTTTTGACTTTCACATAGGAGCCATAGATACCTTTCGACCCTGATATAGGATCCATGAATATCTTTTGACCCTGACGTAGGAACTATGAATATATCTATAAGCCAGATATATTTACCATATATAATGTTTTAAAAAATAATGTATTCTTTTTCTTTTCATTTATTTTTGCAGGATGGACTGACACCATTACATTGTGCAGCTAGAAGTGGTCACGAAAATGTCGTTGACCTGCTCTTAGAACGAGGAGCACCCTTCTCAGCAAAAACTAAAGTTGGTATATTTTTATAAAACGTTCTTTCATTCAAATACTAAATTTCTGTTATATTAAGCACATGATACATTTCATTTCAACAAGCCATTCTTGTGAACAAGTTTAGTGGGGAGGTATCTGGACTCCTAAATCATGACCCATTTTTTTGTTATAATACAAAGGGTAATTCTTTCTCTTAAGGGGAGTTGTATGGAAAAATGTTCATTATGTAAAGAGAAATATGGTAATTTGAAAACTAATTTACTTTGTACATTGTTTAGTTAGATAAATGATCTTTAGATATGCAAATAAAGTTTAGATATGCAAATAAATTTTTTAAAATTAAATTTTGACTAAGAAAACGGGAAACTAGTTTAAGTTTTAGCCCAAAGCTTCCTTTTTCCACTCCACTTTTTTTTTATCTCTCAGATTTAACAGCCATAGACTGCTGGTTTGAATATTGGTGATAGAAAGCAACTGAAATTAAGATGAAGGAAGTACTATTAACTTAATGGTAAATTAGCTGGCTTCTTCTGAGTAAAAAACACAATAAGAGTTTAAGTCTCACTAAGATCTTATGTTTTATTGTCTCTGATACTTTTCATTCCTCACTGGATGATTGAATTGATTTTAAATTTTAAAAAAATAAAGATAACTAACATAAGATTGTGAAATTTGGGTGCCACTTCGTCTGCTTTTATCACCAAAATTGTGCTGTGGTCAATCCATGCTACCTTAAAAAAAAGTAACCATTGAACGACTTCTTCTAATCCTCAAGGTGGGTGGTCATCCTCTATCCATGAATTTGCACTCCTAACATCCTGGCTCTTCATGCCACATGCAAACCAATTACACTAGGTATGCATCCCATATTTCTTATAAATGGCAGCTATGCATCCCATGCACTGCAGACACTTTGAATCTGGTGAGTGTGAACATCTACCATTACAAAGATGAAAGTAAATGCTTGTCAAAATGAATAAAAACAATTTTACTCTAGAATTAGTACTATTGTATTGTTGCACCACTGGACTTTAACAAAACACCTAGAGAAAAAGCTAGATGGTAACTGCACAAGAACGTTGCATGCTGTTTTGAACAAATCCTAGAAACAGTACCCTACAAAACAGTAGTTGTACTGCCACTTACTTCCCGTCTTACAAATCATCCAAGTAAAATGAGCAATATGTGCTTGGCATTGTTGGAGACATAAGGACAAACTCATAAATGACATTCTCCTGTAGACTTCTACACATGGACATACCAGTGTTGGCCAACCAATAAAAAATTACATTCATCAGCTCTATGTGGACACTGGAGACTACCGAGAGTGATGACTGATAGGGATGGATGACGAGAGAGAGTCAAGGGAATCCATGCTGTTGACACACTTTGATGTATTCAAATTTCTTGATGTTATGCCAATAATCATAGTCTTTCATCATAATTTCTGTTGCTTTTTATTGCAACTCTCAGATCATCATTCTAATGTCATTAGGTTGGCCTTTGTAGGCTAATCAGTAAGACATTGTCATGGAAAGGCAAGCTTCCCAAAATAAGAGATGTAAATTCAAATCTCACTGAAGGCGTACTCTTTATTTCCAATCCATACTGCTTGATTAAAAATTGTAGGGTTACAATGAATAATTATCTCCCTTAGATAATTTGCATATCTGTAATGGTGTCATATGACAGTTCCAAAACTCCATTCTTAATCTCTTTTCATCTCTGGTCTTGGAACAGTTGAGCTACATGGCTATCTTAACTACCATTATCAATTAAGTTTCTTTCTACTTTGTACCCCTTTCATATACTGCTTGTTCGTTGAACAATATCTGTTGGGAAACTTGTATTTTTACTTTTTAATACCACTTATAGGTATATCATATATAAAATATTAAATTAGAATTAGTTTATCTTGTCTTTCGTTTCATTTTTCATATTTTAATTCTTTTGTTGATATTATTTATTTTTACCCTTGTTTTCAGAATGGGTTGACTCCTTTGCATATGGCTGCCCAAGGTGACCATGTTGATTGTGCTCGATTGCTACTCTATCACAAAGCACCAGTTGATGATGTCACCGTTGTAAGTAATCCAATATTCTGCCCAAAAATTCTCTTGAAATTTTCAGCAACTGTATTCTAGCTATTCCATTATTACATCAATTCAAAATAGAACATATTGAGTTTTGTGCAATTTGAAGAAAGCTTTTTGTTTCTTATTATTTCTTTGAGATTTTTAGATAAATTTTTGATTTAATATATACAGTTTCATTTGATATATGCATTTTTATGACTTTTTTTTTTTTTAGGATTATTTTATTATAAGGTTTTTCAATTCTTAATTTTGATACAATGATTTGATTTTTTTTATAATCAGCAATAACTTTATTTTTGATATTAAACTATTTTTTTAATGTAGTTACCTTTTATAATATATACCTTTTCAATATGTTCATATATTTCCAATTAACAAAAATAATATTTATCTATTTAATAGTTAAATCAATAACAGGATGATATGACTATACAATTAACAATGTCTTTTAAATCTGCATATTGCATTGATTTCACCTTGCAGTCCTACAATTTAGATAGCATTTTACTTAATTTCTTCAATATAGAAATACACTATAATTGGAGTAGTAAATATTTACTTCAGCTGATAGATAGAATCACTATAGCCTTTTATTTCATTTATTATAGCAATAACTATCTAATTCAAAACTTAACTATTGGGCTGAAAAATTTGGAAAAATACCGTGTCTTAAATACAAATAATTACAGTATATGAAATTAAGTTCTTAATTTAGATATTCACAGGAGGAGGATATACAAATTGATCCCTATGTGTAAGAAAAAAATATTAAGATGAATCAAATTTATTTCTGATTTATTTTTCAGGACTATTTAACTCCTCTACATGTGGCAGCCCATTGTGGCAATGTAAAAACAGCTAAATTACTTCTGGACAGAAAAAGTGATCCGAATGCAAGAGCCCTGGTATGTAGATTGGACATTTTGGTCATTTTTCTTGAGTTTCTGTTTTTATATTTAAATACTTTAAAAAAAGAAATAACTTGATATTTTGCTTCTCTTTTTGAATTTCTCCTTTCATTAGGTTTCATGCCTGAATCTCTTATGATTAAATTGTTTCGTTTTCCTTCAGAATGGTTTTACACCTTTGCACATTGCATGCAAGAAGAACCGCATCAAGGTGGTGGAACTGCTTCTCAAGTATGGTGCTTCTATTGAAGCTACTACTGAGGTAAGTATCTGTTTTTATTATAAAACTGTACTATCCAACACATTCTACTAACCCAGAACTATGAAGTTTGAACTTCTAACCATAGGATAAACTGTAACACCTAACCAATACTTATATCAACTACTCAGCTATTGTCGGATAATTTTGGAACTTAATATTGTTTCTTTTCTGATCAAAGGTTCTTTCTTCTTTGGTGGTGAAATTCATATGATAAAAAACAATTATAATGAGATAGAATGAAACTAGCAGTAAAATAGTAATAATGAAAATGATTCATCTAAAAAGCAACAATAATAAAATGGAATTAAACTAGCAATAAAATAATAATGGTAAATGATTAATCTAAAAAGCAATAATAATGACAGAATAAAACTAGTCATAGAACAATAGTGAAAAAGATTCATCTAAAAAGCTAAAAGAATAAGATGGAATAAAACTAACAATAAAATAACAAAACTGAATTTATTGGCTCACAATTCAATTTCTTATATATATATTTATTTATTCATTTATTTATTATTTCTTTTTTCAGTCTGGTCTTACCCCTCTGCATGTTGCATCTTTCATGGGTCATATGAACATCAGCATCTACCTGATTCAACACAATGCAAACCCTGATTACCCTACAGTTCGAGGAGAAACTGCATTACATCTGGCTGCCCGGGCCAACCAAACTGACATAATTCGGATCCTACTTAGAAACGGAGCCACAGTAGATGCAAAAGCAAGAGTAAGTAAACCTTTTTATTTATTTTATTTTTTTAAAACCTTTACATCGTCTTAAAATCTTAAAATACCTTGTCAGTGGAGCTTAGAATATGCTGACTATATCCCATGCTGAGGTGTAACCCCCTCACCAAAGGAAAACTGTATCCTGGGTAAATTCCATCTGATGGTGAGGCTTCAGTTCTGGAGATCTGGTAGTGTGGAGTCACCTCTTCATTACCATTACTCCCAGATCTGCTCTAACCTGAAGTGGTAGTACCTGTTAGGGTCAAATAGATCTGTTTAAAAAGTATTCCTATTCAATTAGACCATGTGCAAAAAAAAACAAAAAAAAACAACTACGCAAAAAATGTAAATATTAACTTACAATGAATATGATTCTCTAATCTCAAGGTATAAAATAACCCTAAACAGATTGACATGCCATTAAAATCAATCATCTAAATCTTAAATCTATTATTCTATTATTTTTTAAAACTCTTAAAACCTAAGCAGCCAATATTTGTACCAATACATAGCAGTACATATACCCTGCTAGTAAGAGATAAGTAAACCCTATAATTACTCTTATTGGGTGGGGGATTATTAATAACAGCATAGTTCCAGGGGGCCTTAACCTTTGCCAGTACCTGTTCCCTTATCTAAAAGGAATAAGGGCTGAGTTTATTGCTCAGTACCTGAAGCACTCCTGAAGGATAATGCCAACTGAAGCCAAGTAATTTTGACATTCCTGTGGGCTATACCTACACTAAACTGACCTTGTGTCACATTTTGGCCTTCACTGGGAGCCAATGAATACCTATACCCTGTTTGCCTGAATTTCTGTTGAGGAATCCTCCCTTCTACAATTCTCCTTTAAAAGGATGGCTTTGGCATTAAATAACCCATCAAGGTTGATATGCCATCAAAACAAAGAAACCAAACCTAAAAAAGTTTTTTTACTTGTTACTTTTGATTGCTTTAAGTTTAAAAATTCTATTTAGAGGATATTTTCCTTTGTGAGGATTATTTGCTTTTCATCTAAATCTTTAAACGCTACCATCTTTCAGTTTCGTCTTTATTTAGAATATCTGACTTTTCAATTTTAGGAACAACAAACTCCATTGCATATTGCTGCCCGACTTGGTAACGTAGACAATGTAGTTCTACTTTTGCAACATGGTGCTAGTCCAAATGCTACCACTAAAGATCTGTACACTCCACTGCACATTGCTGCCAAAGAGGGTCATGAAGAAGTTGCTGCTGCACTATTAGACCAAGGTGCTGATCACAGCCTGACAACTAAGGTAGGTGTTCCTCAGTGTGATAACTTATGCAGAATATACTCTTCTTCTTTAATCCTGGTCACCATTATTGTCACCCTTTCATTGTTTTGTTTTTGCTATATCTTCAGAAATAAACGGAAAATAATCAGATTTATATAAACTTGGTTTATCATTAGCTGTTTTTTACCAATTGTCAGTTGTGAATCTACCAAAGTTGTTTCACGAGATTCACTTTTGTTTTTTCAGGAGATATTCTATATTATGTATTTCATGGGTGCCAATAATTGTAACCAGGGTTGTATACAGTCTTGTTTTCAGGAATAAACTACAGCAGAACAAAATAAAAATTAATATTGGCATGTGTAGACTCCGTGAAACTTGAGGATAGAAGTCACTTGACGAATATTAATGGATAAAAAGTTTGGTCATAACAATGCAGTTATAGTTTTTTGATTTCTGTGGAATGATTTATTTGGTCTAGTCTTGACAAGGCTACATGATCATATTTTAAGAGAAATAATAATGATGATGATGAAGTTTGTCCATTAGTATCAGTGATGACTATGAATTCAATTTCTGTAATGCACTGCCAGTATAGTTTAGACTAAATTGACTGTATCATCCCAGCCAACCAAAAGGGCTGTCCTGGGAATGAAAAATGCTCAGAAACCCTATTAAATGTAATACTTTAATTAAAATCTTATTATGGTTCATGAACTTTGCCTGATTGGTGGATGTAGCAGTGAGCAATCATGTGACAAAGAATTAAGTTTTTTTGACTAATTGAAAAGCACTGCCGACTGAAGCTGTGGATGCTTTCTTTATCCCATTAAAAACATATTTTACAATGATCAGTTCCCAATTTAGCAACCCCCACATGCCTTTAACAGGTAATAGTTCCTTTGCTTATCTCAGTGGGCAGGCTCGGATATCACTTAGAACATATTCTTTTGAGACAAATCCATTTTACCTCATAAACACATGAGGATAACCCAAAACAAGTTAACAATCAACTTACTGTGAACTCCACTGTCATAGAATGGACATTCAACAACTTAGATTTTTTGTAAGTCCTGAACTAACATAAGAAAACGGAACCTTCTTGTACATTTCTGTATATAAATTTTACCTCATTTGTTCATTTGATTATTTTCTTACCATTTCTTCCACCCATGATATCAAGTATTTAGTACAACATTCCTGGTTAGCCAGTTTCCCCTCTTCCACTCTCTCTCTCTCTCTCTCTCTCTCTCTCTCTCTCTCTCTTTCTTTCTCTCCCTCCTCTACATAACCATATGTGAATATTCTAACTAATAATGCTTGTGTATCTTACATTTTACAGAAGGGCTTCACACCCCTGCACATCGCAGCAAAGTATGGAAACATCAAAGTTGCCCGTCTGTTGCTGTTGAAGGATGCCGACCCAGACGTACAAGGCAAAAATGGTCTGACCCCTCTCCATGTTGCCACTCACTACAACCATGTCAATGTTGCTTTACTCTTACTTGATAACAAAGCTTCACCACACGCAGTCGCAAAGGTAATGTTAAAATCAGAATTGTTATTCTTGGGTGAAAACTATAATTAAGCTAACTAAAAATATATTTATCCATTAACTTAAGAATCAATGTAATGGAGTTCATGCATTTTAAAGTGAGAATATCTCCTCACAGATAATAGAACATTAGTTTCTTTATTTCCAGGTATGGGTGTATATAATTGAACCAACTTTGATTCCCTACCCCACACTTTTGTATCCATCCCCATGAAACTTTTGTTCCTTACTTTTATTTTCTTTCTCCACCATATTCTTCTCTTCCTCACAAACTCTTACTGAAATATAAATTTCCTACACTTTGATAGGAGTTTGGGTATACTGATACAGTATCAGCTAAATAGTCATTTACAAAGCTTTGCTTAGTTTGGTCCAAGGCCAGCAATATGATGCACCTAATGAGAATCGAACTCATTAACAATGGTCTGTAAGACTAGCTTGTTAATCATTACACTCTGTAAGGTGTCCATACTCCTACTTTATCAGCTAAGTAATAATTTAATAATGTAATGCATATATTCAATCCTAACTTAGTTCCCACAAATTATATCCCTTGAAATACAATTACGATTGAGTTTTTTCCTCCAATCAATACCACTAGTCAATTAAATTATGGTATCCCTACTTAAACCAGCTTACAATAAACCTAACAGTCATGTGATCAAAATGGCATGCATGAAAATAAAAACTACGGTTCTTAATTTGAATTAAGATAAGCACATTGCAGATACATATATATAGTGTATACAGGTAACCATTAATCTGGATTATTTTCATTTGAACCTCTCACCCTCTTTTATATATATATATATATATATATATATATATATATATATATATATATATATATATATGTCTGTGTGTGTTTATATATATATAATATAATTTTCTAATTTGTCTTATAGAATGGCTACACACCACTCCACATAGCTGCAAAGAAAAATCAGATGGACATTGCAACTACACTTCTGGAATTTGGTGCAAAACCAAATGCAGAATCCAAGGTAGATTTCCTTATTTTTATTTCCTATTATTTACTTGCTAATTCCAATTAATTTAATTCTGTAATTTTATCATTAACTATTATTACTGATTTCTAAACGTAGTTGTTTAATTTTCTTGCTTTTAATAAAGCATTACACTTTTAATTCTTTGAATTTTCACTTAAAATATTTCTTTTTTTTTTTTTCAGAATGGATTTACACCCCTTCACTTGGCCTCACAAGAAGGTCACACTGATATGGTCTCATTACTATTGGAACATAATGCAAACGTCAATGCTAAAGCTTCAGTAAGTCATATAAATGTTCCTCTTGATTTTTATCTTTTTTCACTATAGGAAGTCCTCATGGTATAGTGGCTAACGTGCTGGACTGTGATATTTTTGTAAGTGAGTTCAAACTCCAGTAATGCTATTACATTCACTGTCAGACTAATAACCTTGGGAAAGGTATGACCCCCCCCTTATCCCTCTATGGTAGACTGCAACCTCAAAGTAAGTGAGTTCAAACTCCAGTTATGCTATTACATTCACTTTTAGACTAATACCCTTCGGAAAGTTACAAACTCCATTATTACCCCAGTTTTGGTTTATATAGTACCATTAGTGTTCTTCTACAAGGATGAATGTGGTATCAAATAACCCATAGAAGTTGATATCCCATCAAACCAAGAAACCAAACCTAACCTTTTGATTATAAAAGATTTGCTTTTTATCTATTTATACAGCAGATTTGATTTTTTAACTTGTATGTTTAGTTTTAGAATAATTCTGAGTGACATATAGAGGAGGTAATTATTGGTTATGTTCTAAAAGATATTTAGACTTAGAAATTGTCACCATTTTAAAGGTATAATATATGTTATTTAAGAATACCATCTTGTCTATATGTTGTTACAAACTAGTTCCTGCCTTGAAACCATCTTTCAAAGCTCACTGACTTTAGCAGCTGTCAAATTTCCTAACTAAAAACCAAGCATGCAAAATTATTTTTATGGAGAATGATGAACAAAACCAGATAAATAAATCTTAAGAACAGGAAAGAAGAAAACCTCCCAGTCTTTATTCAACAAGTGGTGAACCCTATCTGACTACCCAAATGAAACTGGTTGTTGGAATTTAAAATAAAGCAAACGTATGTATCACATAGATACAGAGGTAAAGAGTTCAAAAGAAAATGTGGTACAAGAAACAAAAAAAGCTAAACAAACCCTAATTTCAGTAACACACATCAGAAGAAGAACACTTGATGGATATGGTAAGCAGGAAACTTGGACTTCAAATCTTCTGAACACTGAAGATTAATGAGTTTCATCTGCAGTTGTAATGGTATTTCTTCACAGTCAACATAAAAAAGGAAGAGAAAATTTTGAAAGTTAGATGAAGGGCCATACAGATAGACTTTGGGGGCCATATGTTGGGGATGCCAGATTTAGATTATAATTATTATGATCATCATATTGGCATTGATAAATTTTATTTTATCAAATCACTGTTGGAACATTTAGATCACTTGTTTATTTTCATTGCATTAATTGTTGCTAATTTATTATTATTATTATTATTATTATTATTATTATTATTATTATTATTATTATTATTATTATTATTATTTACTCCTTGAGAGATTTTCACCACCATAAGCTGATGGTTTTCCACTGGAGTCTGAATGACTGCAAGTCTCCAGGACTCTTCTCTGTATTCTGGCCAATCTTAATAATGCTGTATTTTTATTATTATTATATAATGTTTTTCTTTTAGATAATTATTATTTAATTAATATGCTTTAATCTTGATCAAATATTTTTCCTTGCCTTGTATAATATATATTATACGGATATATTATATATATATGTATACTATTTAAATTTTGTATTTGATAATGTGTAAAACTTGAATATAATCTAAAATAATGGTTTCTCTCATTTACAGAATGGATTGGCTCCAATTCACCTTGCTGCCCAAGAAGACAAAGTTAATGTGGCAGAAGTTTTGGTTAAATTTGGTTCTGAAATTGACCCTCAAACAAAGGTGAGATATATTATCTCTTTTATAAGATTCATTCTTTGAATAAACCTGAGAATTGTTTATCAAAATATTTAATTCCATTTGTTTCATATTTATTAAATCTTGCTTTCAGAAAGTTCTTAAAAATTTAAGAGCAAAATAGCCATGTAAGTGGTTACTTAGGCTCCTATATTGTTGTTATGTCAACTAGTTTATATGTATCATCAAAAGATAACAGTGTAAAAACAGATATTTTTCATAGTAAATGGACAAAAAACTAACAATAGTCTCTCTCTCTCTCTCTCTATATATATATATATATATATATATATATATAATATGCTTTGTATGTTTGTTACCTATAGATTCATGGGTTAATCTTAATAAAAAATCTCTTGACTTCAGTTATTATTTAAGGTTTCTTTGGGAAGAATGACAAAGGAAAGGATAACAGTAGAGTTTGAGTAGTCTCTCCACTCCTATCCTAAAGCTGCCTGGAATATTTTACCTTAAAAATCAAACTCATTATAGCTTTATCCCTTGAAATGCCATTACAAATGGAATGATGGGATAGCTTTAAACAAACATGTCTGCACTCTGCAGCAGAGTTTAAATTTATATTATGCTCTTTTGTTAGGGAATTTTGTGAGCTCAGGAACAGGGTCTAAATATCTAATGGGTTAAAAATATTCTGTTTCTATACTTTTGAATATTATGATAATGTTAACTTTTTAATTTTTTTCTAGGCTGGCTACACTCCACTCCATACAGCCTGCCATTTTGGACAGACTAATATGGTTCGCTTCCTGTTGGACCATAATGCATCTGTCAGCTCAACTACAAAGGTTTGTACAAAATATCAGACATAAATATTTCTTTTGCCTGTCATTAAATTTATTGTAAAAAAATTTATGTTATTTTAATTATGCATGTTGTATGTCAATATTCCTAAAAAAAATTTAATAATATTTCTGTGTAATTGTTAAACATACATTTAAAGTGTATCCATTATTAAAAAAAAAATTAATTCTCTTTTATACATATTATCATAGAATTTTATTTCCAAAATTTTGATAAGAGTAAATTTTTTAAAGTTCCCTTGCATTTTTCTTATGAAATATTTGAAAAAAATGAAAACCAATAGTAATTGTTGCATGAACACAGTGTTTTCTTGTTTGTTTTTTGTTTGTTTCATTTTTTGTGAAGTTTTAATATTTTTGTTACTTTATTTAAATTAGAATATAACTATTTCTTTTCATGCATTTTTGTATGACCTGCTATTTAGATAAGGAATAGCCTCAGAATCTCCCCACTCCCGAGGTTTTATATCAGAAATATTTTAATCTTCAATTATAAAACATCTTATGTATTTGTCTATTCATCTTTGTCTGTGATACTAAAAATCAGTCAGACAATAAAAAGAATTATATAATTTACCATATCCACGATACTGAAATGTAGACAAAAGACATAATGTTAAAACCAATTGGAGCAATAAAATTTGGTTTCATTTTTCAAATATATATTTAAAGATTTAAATGTTATGTAATAATTGTAAGGATTTAACCAAATATTAATTTAATATATACTGTATTTTTTTAATTTATTTTATTCTATTCATTCATTTTTAATAAAATTCAAAATTCTTTCAGTTTAAAATTAAAGAAAAGTAGATTTTTTCCTATTTATTACTAAATATTTTTTAGGAATCTTAAAAGAATACAAATTGTCTAAATTAAACAATGTACCATGAAAATTATAAAAGTATATATAAAGTATATATTGATATGTGATAAATATTCAATATAGGTAAATAAAATTTAGTACTTATATAACTGAAAGATAGTAAAGAGAAAAGAATATATGAATGTCTGTAAAATTCCAAATCAACACAGTTGTCTGTAGTATCCATTTTGTTTTCTTTAATGTGTTGCATCAAATTGGAGGAAAAAGGGAATATTTTAGATAATTCAAAACTAGAAAGCAATATTTCTTTGTAACTGGAAATTATTTTGTCTTGCTTGACATATTATTATCAAGAAATATGTGGCTTAAAGACTTTAGAAATATTTTTTAATCTAGTATGGCAAGATGTGATACAAGGTTAGTTTTATGTGGAGATCCTACTGCCTGCCTGTTAGAATTCCTTATTTAAGGGACTCATCAGTCAATAAAACTAAACTTAATCTTTCTAGATGAGGGGTTAGTTGTTGCCTGGGAGAGGGGATAATAAAAAATACATAAAATTGAATTTATTTGGAGGTAAAAATCTATGTAGGTATTATCGCAGAATGTGCTTAATTCAAGTCTTTGTCTTACAAAAAGTCACAAATATAGTGTTGCACATACTTTAAATATAACAACAGCCATCTAAAAACACCTGATAGCAATAGTGAAAAGGAGGCATGCTGCTACACATTTATTGTCATTGGAAATGGAAACAATAACCTGAGTTCAAATCTTGGACAAGGCTTTTTTTCATTTCACTTCACACTAATGCCCTTGGGAAAAGCATAAATCTCCTCCTAGCTATGGGTAAATAGTAGGGCAGACTAGTTGTTTATTTTTGGTAAGGCAGCCAGTTTAGAGGGAAAACTCTGAATTCAAATCAGCTTTACACTGCTTAAAAGTTGACCTTGTGTCACAATCTCTTTGTGGTGGAGGGCTTGGGTAAATACTGAATATTGTTAGGATACAAATGTTAAAGAATTAGCATTTAAATGATGACTCTTTTTCATTGTCCTTTCAATGAATAAACCTTATAGCTATGAGTTGATATGTCTGTGTAGACATCATAGCTATTATTACGAAATAGCTTGGTGTATGTCATTGGATGAGAGTCATTGAAAAACCAACAGAGACTTTGATTGATAGGCTAGGGGTCATGAAGTCATCTTCCAGTATGAGAACTGAAAGAAATAGATTTGTTTTGTTTTGTTTTGTTTTTTTGTAATGGTGGGAAGTAGTACACTCATTGATTGATTGATGTTATAAATTTGACTGTAAAATACTTGTTTTGGAATGTGATTATGACCCATTCTAACAAGGTGTTCAGACTATCAGAAATAACAAATGAGAAGAATACTTTCTATGCTTAGAATCTGACTTCTCTCAAAAACCTCAGTGTCCAGTATAAAGGAGAAAGCAAAGAGAGGGGAAATTTGATCTTGGTTTTTAGATCAGTTTGAGCCACAGTGGCCAATTTTACAAAATAACCACTCCAATGAGTATAAATTTTGAATGGTAGAATTTTTCCCTCTCCAAAATGACAGTTGAAATCCCATCCTACCCAATGTTAAAGCCAGCCTGAATAAGAAAACAAATTAACTGGGAAAATAAAAAAATAATAATAGGTTTTTCAACTCTTTCTAGTTTTCTATGAGAAAACAACAATCAATGGCTTTTGAGTCTTGTCTGAGAACAAAGCCCCTGATCAATTTCACTACAATATTACCATACGATGCTCACACAAAATCTTATGTTACATTTGGATTTATACTTTCCCATTAGCTTCAATCCTTTCATAGGCAGATAATATTTTTTTAATCTTTGTTGAGTGGGTGAATTGTTTTCTCTACATTAACATTGAATTGGTAAGTTGGCAGTAAGTAGGAAAATACCTTTTATTGAGCTATTACAAAATAACAGAAATGTTGCTCTGCCTGTGTACTGTTGGCAACAAAGATGTTGATTTGCCTATTAAACCAGAATATTGCTCTGCCTGTGTACTGTTGGCAACAAAGATGTTGATTTGCCTATTAAACCAGAATGTTGCTCTGCTTGTGTACTGTTGGCAACAAAGATGTTGATTTGCCTATTAAACAAAAATGTTGCTCTGCCTGTGTACTGTTGGCAACAAAGATGTTGATTTGCCTATTAAACCAGAATCTTGCTCTGCCTGTGTACTGTTGGCAACAAAGATGTTGATTTGCCTATTAAACCAAAATGTTGCTCTGCCTGTATACTGTTGGCAACAAAGATGTTGATTTGCCTATTAAATAAAAATGTTGCTCTGCCTGTGTACTGTTGGCAACAAAGATATTGATTTGCCCATTAAATAGAAATGTTGCTCTGCCTGTGCACTGTTGGCAACAAAGATATTGATTTGCCTACTAAAGGGTTAACACAGAATAAGACTAACAGGTCTCTAAATTAGATTTTTAAGGAGGAATCTCCATGGATTGTGACATCATAGGAAGTAAGTTCAAACTGGTTGCTCTATTGCATTCATTTTCAGACTAATACTCCCAGGAAAAGTATAAACCTCCCTAGTCCCCCCAGCTATGAATTAAATAGTAGCACCACTGTTTTTCAACAAGGATGGGTTTGGCATTGAAATACCCATGAATGTTGATATGCCAATAAAACAAGTAATGTGACCTAACCTAATCTAGATTAGATTTGAACCACCTGTCTTTATTCGTTTTTTACTTTTTTGAAATTTTTCTTGTTCTATTATCTTTTGTCCTATCCATGAAGCCATTTTGGTTTTCTTGGGTTAATTATTTTTATTGGAAAGAAAAACTCAGATGTTTTAAATGTTTTAAAACAATAGGTGTTAGTATTGAATTTACAGTTGAATTTGTTTTATAGAAATTAATATCTGCTGTTCAAGATATGAAAATTAACTGCATGTATTAATGAATTACATAGAAAAAAAAAGAAAGAAATTATCTTTGGACATTATTTGGACAACTGAATGTCTTTATATTCTTGATGTTGTTAAGTCTTTGGCTATTCTTCAGACTTTATCTGATAAAATCTGAAGAATGGATCTGTAAAAACAAGATTTTTAAAAAGAGAGAGAATTTTTTATATGGAAAAAAGAAGAGAGAGGACCTTTGTTTTTAATCCCAAAAAGAGAGAGGACATTTTTTTAACTGCAGAAGAGAGTAGAAATTTTTTCTATGTAAAAAAAATGCTAAAAAAATGTGAATGACTCTTAAGAGATGTCATACTAACAACATCAAAAACACAAAGAACACATTCAATTGTCTTAACAATTTTTGATATGTTAATGATTCTTCTCAAAGTTATCAGTAATATTTTCTATTTAATTTTAAGTGAAAATTAGTTTTACATTCATTCATATGTCCATCAGTGTGCATGTTGTAATAAAAGTGATATATATATGTGTACATGTCACTATACACCATATTTAGCATACCTGTTCCTTTGTACACTAATTTGAAGAATACTATCCACTGTCATTATTCTACACATAAGATATTCCCAAATTTAATTTGCCTGCTTATTAAAAAAAAAGAAGATAAACTGTTCATGTATTTTGATTACACATTGTTTTGAACATTTTGAATAAAGCAGACAACAAGTTGATCAAATGATACACCTCTACATTTAGATATAAAAATTTTTAATTTTGTTTGAATTCTAAAATTAGATTCTTGAAAATGGTCTAATAGTTTTTTGTCTTATTTTATTTGTAAATATGAAAATGTTATAAAAATATGATTTTAAAAAAACATTAAAAATTAATTGAGAAGCCTAGATATCATAATAACCTCGATATCACAAATATGTGGGAGTTGATCAGTATGCCTGACACATTAGCCAAATTTTGATTTGAAATTTTCATTGTTTAATGTTATGTCTTTATAACTGATATTAACTACTGAAGTGCATTAAAAAGGAAAGAATTGAAATGTTAAATGTTGAAATGTAAAAAAAATTTTTTTTTTTTTGTTAAACCTTGTTATTAATTTATCTACGTATAACAACTCCTCACACCATTTTAAATAAGAATTAGACATTTTATTGAATTATTTGATTGTAATAAAGACAGTTAAGGTAGTAAAAATTATATTTTACTAACAACTAAATTTTATATTTGGATTAAAGTTTAAATTGCAATGGTTGTTGATACATAAAATATAACCTAAAATTAACAAAAATCC
>OY757918.1:94863210-94868210 GCA_963585895.1 Sepioteuthis lessoniana
GATCCTGTATACACCTATAACAGCATAATTTAATATTTTGAATTAAATTTTTAATTTAAGTCTATACAAATTTTCTAATAATAAAACATTTTTTAAAAACTGGTTTAAAGATCATTACCATACGTTATATTTTAAAGTTCATAAATTAAAACCCAATTCTTTGAGATTTTCTCTTTCTCTTTTAGTTTGGAAAATACTTATAATTCTTTTTCAAACATTTGCTTTAAAGGTCTGTTTTCAATTCTGCAAAAAACTTAAAAGAACTATGCTAAAATCTGGCTTCAAGGTATTTTACTTGGGAGTGATTTTCAATTCTAAGTCATATGAACACCATTAATCTTGACTGGTATTTTCTTTTGTCCTAACATTTTTAGTTGCTTTTTTTATTTTAATTCACAACTCACTCATGTTGTTAATCTATGATCAGCACACAACATAAATAATTGTCATAGATTAATGACCCAAACAAAGTTGAAATAAAAAGCAAATAGAAAATTAAGATGAAAGAAAACTCTGGTCAAAATTAATGGTTGATAATGGTTCATTTATAAATAAAAAAGAAGTTATATTTTTCCCCATATCTTTTCCTGTATTCAGCCTACATGATTAGCTTTAAACTCAAGCCCACAGCAAAATACTTTACTATAACCTTATTTCTGTGTTTCTATTTTATATGTATATATGAAAAAAATGTATATTGAGCTTATCTTAAATCATTTAATATTGTAATGCTTTTTAAGATCAATTTATTAGCTTAAACCAAAGAGTAGATTATTCAAAATACTGTTTGAAAAATATAAAATAATCTCAGAATGTTAAGAAAGAAATCAATATTCTTTTTCATACTCATGATTTTTAAAATATTTTTCTTCTTGATTAATTTGTATACTCTAGTTCCTAATATCAAACAAAGCCATTATTCTTTTTAATCATTTTGAAAGCCAAATTTATTTTAAAACCTCTTTATAACCTTAGTTATTTTGATTTTTTTGTTCAAAATGACATTTATTGCAAAAGAAGAAATCATTTAAAATTGAACATCCATGTGTATTTATCTGAAGAGATGGCCTCAGTCGGATTGTGATAATATATTTCAGTCATGGATTTGGGTTGGGTTTCTTTGTTTAATGGCATATCGACCTTCATGGGTTATTTAATGCCAAAGACATCATTGTAGAAGAAAAGTGGGTTGATAAAGGAGTTCATACCTTTCCCAAGGGTATTAGTCCAAAAGTGAATGTAATAGCCCAACTAGAATCTGAATTTGTCTAGTACTTTAGCCACTATGCCACAGGGGACACTCCCCCCATCAGTCATGGGCAAACTGGTGCTTTCTGAATGGTTTACCTAGTTTGATGAGGGAAATAACTTTTATTAAAACGTTTGTCTCATTTCATTCTCACTTGTTCACAAACACACACACACACACACACACACACACACACACCTTTTCTCTCATACTCAAAAAGGTTTGGGTAGCTCGAGTCAAAGGGAGATAACTATTATGTCACATTGATATCAGTGATGATGCTATATCAAGACTTTGATTTTTTCAAAAAAAAAAAAAAGATTCATATTTCCTTATTTCTAAGATAGATGCTTATACACATGGTTTCCTTTAGTGAGGTTGAGGTTCTTTCAATGAAAGATTACATTAATTATTTTTTTCTCTTTTTTTTCTTTTAGTGCAGCTAACCATGTCTCATGTAGTTCACTTCTCAAAAAAACATTGCCTATGCCTGATATATATGTGCTGATACACTCACACATATGCAGGGATGTTATTTTATTTAAACCTTAGGATTCAAGTATCCGATATTTGTGCTGTTTCCCGAAAGCACATACACTCTAGCATCCTGAATTCTGTCCAAGAAATTCACATTTCTAATATTTACATGTTTGGTTGTAGGGAATATATTAAATCAAGTCCCTACTCTCTAAGAACCAATATTAGCGTTAATATACCCATGATACACTAACACTGAACAAAACAGAAGGAAAGGCAAAATTAACTCATTTACACATACATGAACATTTTAATATTTCCTACACACAATATACATGCTGGTGACATTACAAGAAAAGAATACACAAACATATCCCATGGTACAGTTATGCACATATTGTTCCATGAACAAGCAGTATGTGGAAGGGGTAGAAAGTGGCTTTACTATTCCCTTGCAAAGTCAGTCAACATCTCTATTGGTCAAAGACTAGTGATGAAAAGAGGTCGAGAATGGATTTCTAGGACTATCTTGTGCTACACTAGGGGTCCCTTATTGGACATGCAAATTATCTAAGGGAGATATTTATTTATTGTATCCCTACAATACTATTGTAAATAAAATGTTGTAATCTATGAGACTATTAAATAACAGACTGCAATATTTTGCATTTTCAGTCAGGAGTCCTGAGGATGGGTATCGTGTGGGAACCCAGGGTTTTAAGGGTTAAAAAAAATAGATAAATGAAGTTGTATCAAAATTAAAGCATGATTAATTTAACCACAATTTAAAATGGTGATTATAATTGTTATGTTGTATTCAAAATCTTAAACATACCATAGAGAAATGTGCAACAGTATATTCTCAAAAGAAGACCTCATGTGATCTACTGGCTAATGACCTTGATTCCTCCTGAGTGTCTCATACTTCTGGTCTTGTGCCAAAGGATGCACAACTTAGTATGTATTTACCCAACCCCTCCACGATAAGCTGGATGTGACACAAAGTCTGTTTTAAGTAGAGTACTGCTGGTTTTCATTCTCCTAGACTAATTGTCTTACCAAGGCTTAAGAACCCAGTCTATCCTACTGTTTCCTCATAGCAAATGAGGAGAGATGGTTTTATGACTTTCCCAAGGGTATGAGTTGGAAATGAAATGTAAACAACCTTATCCAGGATTTGAACTTAAGTTGCTGGTTCCATTTCCTCTGATGATAAGCATTATGCCAAGCCCATCTCGATGGACAGCTTCATAAATTACCACAACGTATTCAGAAATGCTCCACCACTACGCATATATGATCATATTATCATTTTCTTTTTTATGTTCTGCAGTTAAATTTGATATGAAATCAAATAGTATTCTTAGGATGTAAGCACATATATTGCTATAATCCACTTGGGACCATCTCTTCACATAAGTTCACATATCCATAATTAACTTAGAAACATTTCACTGGAATAAAATTTAAGTCTTTATCTATTTTATTTCAATTTTAAGATTTTGTTTATTTTATTTCTATTTTAAAATAGAATAACATTCATGCATGACATCAGTACATATGTCATGACATTCCTTTTAGGACCATCTCTTCAAATAAGTTCCTATATCTATCATAATTAAATGTTTTACTGATGTAATTTTTTCTATTAAATTGTCAAATTAAAAAAAAAAACAAAACGGGTCCAGAACTGTTTAAATTTTTCAATTTTTATAGTGTTCTATTGCTTTTTTATTTAAATTTTTTCTTCTTTTTTTGTTTATTTCATTTCATTTTATACAATTTTATTTCATTACTTTTTCAAAAATTTTTGTTCAACCTCTTTTGATTATTATGTTTCCTTTTGCTAAATATTCAAGAATTCAAGGCTTTCTGCCTGCTCTAATCCAATTATTTCTTAGCTTATGGGTTTTTTTTTCTTTCATTGTAGAATCCTGCTCAATTTTGGCTTTCTCCTTTATATTTCTTCTGTGTTGCTTGTATAACTTCCATGCTTTTGCTTAGGATAATTTTTTTCAAATTAGATGCTCACAGCCCAACTATTCTTCCCCATGTTTCTTCCCTTTTTTTTTTCTTTTTTCTTATATATATATATATATAAAATTGTACATTTAACCAATTAATGCCAATGCATGTTCCACCATCTTAGACACATTAACTGAATGTGGTGTTTTGTTTATATATATATATATATATATATATATATATATATATATATATATATATATATATAAATGTATATGTAAAACTAATACTTTTATCTAATTTGGTGGTCGGTGAGGTCATAGTTTTAAGTATTTTTCTCTCCAAAAATTTTTACCTTCTTTTTTTTGACCAGTTTAGGTTGTTTTTATTTTGTTTTTATGTTGTTTTTTTTTGTTTAATTTTTTTTCTAATTAATAATGCTGACATAAATGTGGTTATTTAAATTTTTTTGTTTTTTTGTTTTGTTGTTTTTATTTTTTATTTTATGAGACAATTTAAATGTTTGTTTTTATATACAGAATATTTAAAAAAATCTGATATCATTTGAAATGTACAGGGCGTTTTAGAAAAATTTGTCATTTTGTGGTCTAATAACTTGATCAGTTTATTCAAATGAGGATTGGTTTAGTTAGTAGATAACAAAATGATAGCAATTTTTCTGAAACACCATGTATATGAAAAAGAAAAAAAAACAAACATTTTACCAATAGATATTTTGAATTATTAAGTTTATTCTTTATATTTTTTGTGGTTTATCAGTTTAAGTATGACATGGTTGAAACTAGTTGAGAAAAATTAGTTAAAATAAAAATAATTATAGAGGTATATATTATTGTCTTATTTTTGTTCAGAGTAGAATTTATTCATAGTAATTATGGGATGAGGATTATTAACCTTTTAGAATTATTTTTGTGTTTTAAGTTAGAATAATCGAGATTGGCAAACAACTTATTGTACGTCAGTACTTTTAAAACTTTCAGTGTTGTTCAGCCTCAATTCTTTATTGCAAAATTTCATTCCCTCATGAGTAAATTCACGATTACTTTTGACCAATTAATTTATAATTCATTTTACAAAATGAATAAAAGATATGAATTTAGTGATTTAAATATGTGGGGAGTCCCCATCATGAAGTGACTAACATGGTGAATTGTGACATCGTAGTAAGCAAGTTTTAACTAGAGGTACACTACTATATTCACTCCTTGACTAATGCCCTTGAGAAAGGTAGAAACATCTTTATTTTTCTAGCTATAAATTAAATAGTAACACTGCTGTTCTTCTACAA
>OY757918.1:94873210-94903210 GCA_963585895.1 Sepioteuthis lessoniana
GTTTCTCACATCAGTATTAGCTGATGGTTTTTCACTGGAGTTTGAGTGAAAGTAGGTCTCCAGGACTCTTTTCAGTATTCTGGCCGTTCTTAGCAATGCTGCCATTTGGATAGTCTCTACCCGTCTGCCAGCTTCCAAGTCCTTCAGGCCTTTTAATAATCCTTTAGTTATTGTGCCAAAAGCACCAATCACAATTGGTACAATCATCACTTTCATGTTTCATAGCTTTTTCAATTCTCTAGCAAGGTCAAGGTACTTATCCTTCTTTTCACATTCCTTCAGTTTTATTCTGTGGTCAGCTGGAACAGCAAAGTCAACAATTATTATTGTCACATTTGGTTGGATAAATATTGCTAGTAACAGTACTATTCAAAAGTTGACAAAATGTAACAATCTGATTATATTTATCAAGAAAACTCTTCAAAATATTAAAGTACTTAATGCTTTTGTCCTTACCAAAAAAATTATCAATTAGTCTTGTAGTTTTTAATGAGTTGAGCTATCATTTATAATGGTGTTGATATCTGAGTATAATAATGATGCTTAAATCCTAAAAAGACATATTTTGAAATGTCATTGCAAAGAAAAAAAAAAAAAAAGACGTCCAAGAGAAAAGCACTATTCATTGTAGTGTGGTGCCTTTTATATTCTAGCCCTTTTGGTAGAGTTTAGAAGACACTAAGACTGATTGCATTTCACATAGCACTAATACCCTTGGGAAAGGTATGAATCCAATTATTCTCCCTCCAGCTATGGCTAAATTGTAGGGCAGACTGAGTTCTTCAGCCTTGGTGAGACAACTAGTCTAGGAGAAGGAAAACTCTGAATTCAAACCCATTAAACTTTGCTTTAAAAAAGATTGACCATGTGTCATATCCTGCCTGAGAGAAGGGGTTGGTAAATATGTATAATGGTACAAGCAAATAATTATTATAGTAAAAAAAATGTATGATTAAAAAAAAAATAAGATGATTACAATGGAACATTGAAAATATAAATAGTTATGATTGTAATCAAATTACTCCCTTAATTCACCCATGTTTTGTTGACAAGTATTGTAAAAAGAAATAACTGCAAATTGAATTTTGTAGAGATTTTCAAACACAAATGTCTGCTTCCAAGTTTCAAGTGTTCATTTAAATAAGGTGTAAATTTTCTGCATCTCCCAAAAGTATTTGAAAAAACTGAAATACATAAAATGTTAAACTTAAAGATATTTTAAATTTTGTATAGAATACTTTTTATTGGGTAAGCAGTGCATGCCTTGTTTCTTTGTGATACACATGTCGTGTATGTATGTATGTATGTATGTATGGATGGATGTATGGATGGATGGATGGATGTAAGCTAGCTAGTATATCTGGTACTCCTCAAGAAAAAAATAATCAAAACTTTATTACTGAATAGATTATTGCATATATCTAAAAATAAAAGATGAATAGTATACAAAACAAAATGCCAAATAAGAATTTTATGTTGATAATACTTTTATATAAAATTTTTTCGCAGTCCTTCTTTCTGGGACAAAAAAAATTTTTTTAAAGATCCTACTTTCAAAGAATCAATTCTATGGTTGATTTATCTCTCTCCATTTGCAGCCCTGTTGGGCTGGAACTGTAGAATATGCCGACTGCAGCGGGGTAACACCTCCCATCTGAGTATCCTGGGTATGACACTAAACTATATCTGATGGCGAGGCTTTGGGGGAATAGAGAGTACCCCTTCATTGTCCACTCTGATCTGGATAAGAGTCCCATTTATAGGTCATATAGAACTGTTTAATCATTTACTATACTTAAAACCATTTAACTGTGTACAATGAAATGAAATCTAGCTCATTTAAAATATTACCACAAACTATTTGTTTATAAATCATATATATTTAGTGTATGTGTGTGTGAATAGAATTTGGCATTAAATAACTTACAAGGGTTGATATGCCATAAAACCCAACCAATTTTTCCATTTGGCAGGGAATAGCATTTTTGACCCTAAATTGACCTCTAGTGACCTCATATTCCATATTTATCTTCAAGTTATTGATAATGGATGCAATGGTTTATTATCACAAGTTTATTGAAAAAATAAAAGCAGAATTAAATGAGAGAAATTATCAGTATTCATTGTTTCTTCTTTCTGTCTTATATTCCACTGTTGCTTCTATTGCAAGAAAATATCATTTGCCTCCAAATTATTTACATTTCAAAATGCAAAATTTCTCAAGTAAATCTTCATCTTTTAAATATAAATATTATTGTTGAAGAAAGTGGGACAAACGGCACTGACAGGCAGAGTTGAATTTCCAGCAAGTGCTGTTTACATTTCCTTTTGTCTTAATATACTTGCAAAAGGCACAAATCCACTTTTTCCCCAGCTATGGTTAATAGGCCAGACTGGGTTCTCTAGCCTCAGTAGGCCAATAAGCTAAAAGAAGAAAAATTCTAAATTCAAACCTCTTATAGGTCAGAATGAGTAAGGCCCTCATCCTTGCAGACCTTGGGAAAGGTCTAAGTTTTTCAGTAGACTAAAGAAAAGATAGATGGGAAAGATTATTATTGCTATATATATATATATATATATATATATATATATGATATGTCTGAAAATTAATTGTATATTTAGAGTAAAATAAAAAAGAAATCTTTTTTGAAAACTCTTTATATTTGTAAAAGGTTATTTACTTATTATCTGTGTCCCATAATAATCATTACTTATAAATATTAGATTCTAAATAACAATTAGATATGAGATATAACAAGTAATATAAAACAGAGGTAGTAACATCTTTATTCCTTCATTATGAGTGGTTATTTTTTTCATATTTCATTTATATTGATATGTTAATATTTAGTCTCTATGGCTTAATGGCTAAAATTCTGAACTGCTGCCTCAAAGTAAACAGGTTCAAACTCCAGTAACACTGTTATATTCACTTTTGGACTATTACCCTTGGGAAAGGTGTAAACCCTTTTACCCCTGATTGCTGTGGGTTAAATAATATCACTGTTGTTCTTCTACAAGGATGGATTTGATATGGTTTATATGCCATTACAACAAAGAAACCAAAGCAAAAAAATTTTGTTCGCATTTTTTATTTGACATTTTTGACTAAAAATTTTTTTTTAATTCTGTTTAATTTGAATAGCAGTGGACATAGCAATAAAAATGTAATTATAAGTAAGAAAAAAATAGAAATAATTTTTAGAACTTTAGATAATTTGGCAAAAAGTCCACCAATACTTCAGACAGGTTGAGAAGCCATTAAAATCAATCTTCTTTTTTGCATTGGTTTTATTACATCCTTTTTGCCATCACACTTTGTTATCTTTCTTTGACATCTCTTGTAGTCAATAACTTTTTCCAAAGGTCAAACAAGACACTTTATTTGCTCTATGGGAATATCTTGTTTATATTCCTTTACCTATCACACCCAATGTTTTTACTTACAATATCAATCAACTTCTCTTATTGCCAGTGTATATCTCTGCTCCCATTCTTTCACCCATCACATTTATGTCTATTCTTTGAGAACTTCCAAACTTGTAACCCTAAATTTTTCCTTATAATGCCAGTCAGGCATAAATAAATAGGTGTATATTTCTTCATAAATCTGATCTATGTTTTTTCTTGTTAATTCATCAACAAATCTACATATGCTTACTATATAAGCTCACTTACATCTTTTTCCTGTTTGAATTTCTGGGATTAGACATTTTTACTATTACACAAGAATTCTTTCAAACTGCCAATTTTCAAATTGTTATTGATTTTATCACAATATTCAGTTATCCTATTCAGTTATCACTGTATCTTTTTGATTTCTTTAGTTTAGTTTCCTATTCAGTTATCACTGTATCTTTTGATTTCTTTAGTTTAGTTTCCTATTCAGTTACCACTGTATCTTTTTGATTTCTTTAGTTTAGTTTCCTATTCAGTTACCACTGTATCTTTTTGATTTCTTTAGGGGGTACAAGATGCAAATTAGTCTAGTGCATATTTATTTATAAATTCCAGTTTCTTGCAATATAGCTTGAAGACCAAAGAAAATATTTCACTCTTTTTTCTTTTTTTCTTTTTTTTGTGGATGAAAATATTTATGATGCCTTTTAAGTCCTCATAGTCTCCAGTTCAATTTAAATCATGTGGGTAGAGTGTTTGCCAGTGGCCCAAGAGACCAGGGGTTCAATCCCAGGTGGAGTCATACCAAAGACTCAAAAAAAAATGATACTTGATGCTCCCTTGCTTAACACACAGCATGATAAGGTAGGGATCAAAGGTAGAGGAGCAATCTGGGGGAAAAGAGTAGCACCCTCTCTACACCTCAGTGTAGTAGCTAATGAAAAGAGAGCCTTTGGTTCACCCTCAACTACCCTATTTACCAACCCCTCTGCTCAAACAGGATATGACACAAGGTCGATTTTTAAGCGGAGTTTAACAGGTTTGAATTCATAGTTTTCCTTCTCCTAGACTAGTTGCCTCACCAAGGCAGAAGAGCCCAGTCTGCCCTACTATTTAACCAAAGCTGGAGGGAAAAGAATTGGATTCAAGGGTATTAGGGCTATGTGAAATGCAATCAGTCTCATCCAGGTTTGAATTCATGTCGCTGTGTCCCTTTCCTACAACGATAACCATTACACCACGGGCACCTCCTTTTTTAACCAACCCTTCCGCTCGGTCAGGATATGACACAAGGTCAATTTTTTTTTTTTTTAATCGGAGTTTAACAGGTTTGAATTCAGAGTTTTCCTTCTAGACTAGTTGCCTCACCAAGGCTGAAGAACTCAGTCTGTCCTACTATTTACCCATAGCTGGAGGGAGAATAATTGGATTCATACCTTTCCCAAGGGTATTAGTGCTATGTGAAATACAATCAGTCTCGTCCAAGATTTGAACTCATGTTGCCGTGTCCATTTCCTACAATGGTAACCATTACACCACAGGCACCTCCTGGTTCGCCCTCAGTTACAGTCGCCAACTTTACTTACTTTTTTATTGAAGACTATTCCCTCTTTATTTATGAGTCTCAATTTTAAACTTGACTTTGTCATATTCTCCCCTCATGAGGGGAGGAATAGATAACTACTCTTTTTTTCTTTACTGTTTTTTTTTTTTTTTTTTTATCAGTGAATGATATTTGGATTATATAGCAGAAAACAAAGATTAGCCAGAGAAAATACTTCTTTATTTCTCTATTTAACTTTGGCTTACTGAGTTCTAAATTCCTTTGTGAGTTTGTATGAATCAAATACATCTACAATGTTTTAGAAAAAAACATTTCAACTTGATTTTTTTCTATTACAATTTAGACATGGACCCTTTTGCAGGCTGATAATTTTTTAATCCTTGTAGTGTGGGCAAATTATTTTCTATACATTAGCATTGAATCAGTCAATAAGCAACTAAAAAGAAAATACCTTACATTGAGCTACTAGGCACAAAAAAATGACTAAAAATGTTGCTTAACTTGTAAAAAGGTTGAATTGAAATTATTTAATTTTAGATTGAAAAACAATTTTATTTTAAAAGATAGAAAGAAAAAAAAAAGAAAATGATGTTGGTAAGCAAATTAAGATTCTAGCCTCATAACAAAAAATATTTAGAAAAAAAAAAAATTAAGAATAAAAATTAAAGATAATAAAAAAAACGTTTTGGTTTATAATCAGAAGGTTGATTATCGAGTTATCGTTAATTTTCAGTCTTTATATTTACTAAAAATCACTTTGCCTTCAGCAACTAGCTTGCTATCCAGCCACATCATATTTACAGAAATTATATTTAAATCAATCATAAATAATCAAGGGGAATTATCCTTTAAGAGTTATTTCCCTTGAGAAATTATGATGATTGGAATGAATATGAACATTCACCCACATTAATTATTGCTAAAATTCTCTTGTTTAGATGTTACACATTAAAATTGGCATATCATAGTGAGATTTTTATTAGAGCAGTATACTTAAAATGATTCAACTTTGAGAATAAAGCAATTTCCAGTCCAATTTAAAACTGAATGATAATTTTGTGGAAGCTTCATTTGTGCTGAATTTGTTCTTTTTTTTTTTTTAAATTCTCCTTATAATAGTAAGAACTATAAAATGCTAATTAAAATCCTTCTAAAATAAAAGCACCAATATTATTGCTGCTAAATAAAATCATTATGATATAGATAGTGTATATTTATATTTATATTCATTCTGTAAATATATCTCCTCATCCCAGAATTACCACTGAATATTTCTTAATAGTATTTATTTATTTGTGTTGATTTGTTTGTTCCATCTATCATTGTACCTTAAGTCTCCTTTTATGTTTAAATCAGTTGACCCCAAAAAGATTGTGCGGTTTTCACTGTTCTCTTTTTTTTATTTTTTTTCCTATTAGCTGTTTAAAAATATAAAACCCCCAAAAGGTATCAGAACATAAGTGTCTTCAGCAAACAGGAAAACCACACATTATCTAGTAGCGTGTGACCATCCAAAGTTTGTATCTAGAGTAGTAAAAAATGAAATCAACAAATCTATCCAAAATATTCAGATTATGAAGGCTTGTGCTACTGTATGGATTTAAATTTGGAACAAGATCAGAAGCCACTTGTAGAATAGAAGAAATTAGTGACCGTTCTACTCAAAAGTGGTTTAAGAGGCTCTCACTCAAAGAAGAACCCTGTATGATATGACCAGTAAGTTTTAATAATGACTAGTTTGTGGATTGGTGCTGAATGCTTGCATTAAAATTTAATACGAAAGATGAAATCTCACCAGCACTGTATTAAAAAAAAAGATACACATTCACAAAATGGGTAATTTATGAACTTGGTAAATAATGCATATAGAAAACCGCACAAACTTTTTCTGTCTAATAGTTTGAATCCCATTAAATACAGATATAGCAATTTTTCTCGGAACATCCTTATTGATAGAATTATCTATCAACTGAAAATCTATTGTATTTATGTTTTGGTAATAATATATTCAAGATAAGTGTTGTATCGTTGGTTCAATAGCGGTATTCCACAGGTACAAGCCGAAGAGTTGGCAAGTCTATCAGAGAGCGATTAACGCTTTTCCCCTCCTGAAGTAGTCAGACACCGTCCATTTATATCTTTACTGGTGTCATACTAAAAAGAGTCACTGAGTGTATAGTTCCGGTATAACAATAAGGAAACCAGATAATGGCCTAGTCGGCTGGGGCTGTCGAATACACTGACTGCATCTCTGCTGAGTTGTAAGACCCCCAAGAATGAGTGTCCTGGGCATGACACTAAACAATCTGATGGTGAGGCTTCAGTAATACTGAAGCTTTAGGGAATGCTGAGTACCCCTTCATTGCCATTGCTCCTAGGTCCACTCTGGCCTGGAGTGGTAGCACCTGAGAGGGTCTTATCTATAGGTCAAATAGAACTGTTTGACATTTAAACTGTGTACTTATGCTAAACTGAAAATAGAAATTTGAATAGAATTTGAAATAGAAATGTTTTTACATTTGACTGTGTATTCCTATTAGATAGAAATAAGTGAAACTTTTTAACTGTAAGTAAAATTGAGCTCAGGCTCATTTAAAAATATTAATCATATATTTAATATATATGTACAAAAAGGATTTGGCATTGAATGACCTACAATGATTGATATACCATAAACCAAACCAGCTTTTAACTGTTATCAAATTGTATCAGACATGAAATAAAAGTTTAGTAACAAATAGATAAGTTTAGCATTCTTTGAATTGCCAAGGTTATGTTTTTATTAAATTGATGCAAAGGTTCCCAGTGGCCTTTTTTGTGCAATATTAGGAAAATCTTGGAAGTGTTTTTAAAGTTTACTCAGGTATTTATTTCTTTAGCCAACTTTTAAAATGTCATTTACCTTAGAAAAAAGAAAATGTGTTTTATATGAAATTGTGGAAACAAATATTGACCAGAATTTGGATTTCTTATTTTTCTCTCCATACAGAAAAAGGTTATTTTGAATGGTAAAGTCACTAACAATAAAAATGAGGGCGAAGGGGCAACTTAAAACTTTATTCATTTCAAAAGAATATGTTTTCACAATGCATCACTTAACATCTTTAGTTATTGTAATTTCATATTTAATTTAGTTTTCTTTCTTTTTTTTTTTTTTTCTTTTTTCTGACTCTTACCATAACTCTGATTCATTCCTCATTCAAGCAAATGTTTCTCTCCTCATACCCCAGCCACCAAAAGAGTGACTGAATAAAGAAATCTGTTCTTTATATTAGGGTTCACAGAACACCTATCCTCTCACTTCTGCCATCTATAAGTGATATCATCCAGCCAGCACCCACCACTGCTTAAATGGTTGATCGCTGTTTTGACTTCAGCAAAACCCAGTCTGGGGTGCTAGATCAAACATCACATATGTCATGAGCTGCCTGTTCTCTTGAACACAGATGTGTATGGGGGGTGCTCATAGTGGGGATAGCTACTGTTGAAGAAAATGGACGACTTGCCGACTTTAAATCCTGGATAAGGCTGTATGCATTTCATTTTATGCTTATGCCCTTAGGAAAGGCAAGAAATCTTTTCTACTTCCTTCAACTATGAGTTGATAGTAGCATAGAGTGAGCTCTTTAGTCTTAGTATGGAAACCAGTCTAGGAGAAAGAAAATCTATTAATGCAAAAACTGAAAAGTAATATTTAGAGAATCTGTGGCAGTTACCTGTTATCAGTTCATTGAAAAAGTGTGGCTGGCTCTACACAGACCTTTGCCACTAGAAACAAATCACCTATGTTGGCAGTCAAGCATGTAACTGTTGGACTCTCTTAGATTATGCAGTTAGGAGTCGCCATGGCATTGTGTCTTATATGCTGGACTGCAACTTCAAAGTAAGCGAGTTCAAATTCCAGTCTTGCTATTTCATTCATTTTTGGACTAATACCCTTGAGAAAGGTTTGAAACCAATTATTCTCCCCAGCTATGGGTTAAATAGTATCACTGCTGTTCTTCTACAAGGATCGCTTTAGTATTAAATAACCTATGAAGATTGAAATGCCATTAAACAAAGAAACCAAGAAAAATCAAGAGTATATCATACATGATGGGAGAGTCCTAAAAACTTCTGTATAATCAAACTTTGCTCAAGATTTTAAGACACATCAAATATGAATTATGGAATATCTAAAATCTTATCTTTTATTTCTAAAATTTTAAATAAAATGTTTTTCTAGTTGAATATTTTGAATTTTATAACCTTAGATAAGATAAGAAGTCTTTTTTTTTTCTTTTTCTTTTTTTTTTACTAAAACTCATTTCACCTGGGTTAGAGGTTAGTTTTATTGGACAGCTAAATATGGTTGCAGTAGCAAATATAATTGGCTTTGCTAACTTATGGGTAATTTTTTTTTTTTTTTCAAATTTATTTTCATCTGTTTTTAAGGGAATAACAAATAATTTTAATCATTCAATTACAAGGATTATGCTACGAGTATTTAATTTACGACCAGAATTCTATTTTTTTCATATTCTGTCCAAAACTCCATTTCTATTTTTTTAAATATATCGTTATTATTTATGCAACATTCTATTATGTATATAAATCCATTTATTACTGCTATCATTTTAAAATACTTTTTAGGCAATAAAATTTTGAGCAAATAAGTGTGTTTATAATGCTTTATAAATCTTGAAGAAAAAATAGATTTTAATCTGGAAGTTTCTTAACTTCTGTATTTCAATATGATAAAATTTTGAAGTTTTACTCATTTGTAAAATAAATTTTTTTTTTTTCCAGTTGGGATACACACCTTTACACCAAGCCGCTCAGCAAGGCCATGTCATGGTTATCAACTTGCTTTTGAAAAACAAAGCATCTCCCAACGCAGTTACCAATGTAAGTAAAAAAATTGCTATTTTATATTCTATTTCTATGTTATGCTACAAATCATGTTATTTAGATATTATATCATATTTTTATTTCAGTCTCTCACACACATATTGCAGCAGGAGCTATATTACCAAGAACTGAAAGATTGTCTTTGTATTTTTGTTGTATTGAAGGGCCATAACTCATCATTAACATTATATGTGAGAGAGACAGCAATTCAGACATTAAACATTTGGTTTAATTCTCTCTCAAGCTAAATAATATAAGAACAATTCATGACGAATCAAAAAGAACATTTTAATGACCAAGCAAACTTAACTGTAGGATACAAAAATGATTTTAAATATTAAGAGTACGTTATAGAGAAAAGTCCTAATTCTATTGAAATAGTCTTTTGTATAAGTATAGAGTCCTTAATTAGATTATGTATAAGAGAGAATTGAAATGTTGAATAAAGACATACATGTGTAAGACGTGCTATCAGGTGCAAAGCTGCACAAGGTTGTTGGGGGCGCCAACCTCCTGTCTATGTGGATAAGAAAAATCTGTTTAAAGGCATTGTCGAGGTTGGAAAGGAATTTGACCAAGGTACTCTCCCATTATTTGCTACTTTGACCACACTCCTTATGTCACCTTGCACCAAATAGCAGAACTGTTCAGCAGACAAGAGATGAAATTGCTACAATATACACGGACAATACTATATAATGCATTTTCAAATACTTTTTCCTTTGAGAATAGCTAAAAGAAAATATTTAAACATTTTTCATTTGATAACTTAATGTAGCATAGTCACTGATGACTGCTATGTCAGATGGGGAAGAAGAAGCACTAAAGCACAAATAGTCTTAAGTTTTAGGACCTGATTATTTTATTCTCTCTGATCAGCCTCTGAGGTCCTGGAAGTTGGTGACAATAAATAACAAATGTAAAGTGCTGAGTAGTTTCTTCGTTCAAGTTAGAACTTGTCTTAGAATCATTTCTTGTTCACATGATTGCTTATCTACTCATACCCTCAACCACCAAAAGATAAAGTTAGTGAATCAAGAAATTTGTTGGCTTATATTGGGGTTCACAGAAAACCCCACTTTCATCTCATATGGGTGATACCATCTGGCCAGCTCTTGCCACCACTTAGATAACTGATTGCTGGTGATTTCATCAGGGTTATTAGATCAAGAATATGTTACAGCAAGCCCACTGGATGAGATGTTGAACTTTGTCGACTCATCTTTCTTCTGATTGCTAGCCTTTTTGATAACTTATGTATTTGCACTAAGGTACCATTCACTTACAATGTTACATTGATCTTAATTTAAAAGATAAGAATAAAATAATCCTAAAAGGAAACTAGTCACTATTTTCTTAAATACAAGAAAGATAATAGGCTTTTGTATCAGTACTCTTACCCTGGGGACAAAATAAGTATATGGTTAATTCCATAGAATCATCACCCCTAGGCTGCACCTCTCCATTACACTTAACAGGAAAGGGTCAGAGTAAATCGTTGATGTCTGAGATGTCTCAATGCAAATTACTAAAAAATTTGACCAACTTTTGTCTCTATTCGTAATGTTACTTGATTGTTTGGCAAAATCTGTTATTGACATGAAATCTAAGTTAGTTTTAACTGGAAAGTGTGGAAAAATATCATTGGGTCAGTTGTGTTTTAGTGGCAGCATCTATTAAACAATTCTCCGATGTGCACTGGTATTATGTATAGAAGAAATAATAAATGAAGATGTGCACAAACGTAGATTGTTGGTTGTTCTTCCTGGCAAGAAATATTCTCTGAATTCACAACAGGAGTCATCAAAAACTCAAAGGAGTCGAGACAATAAACAACTATTGTACGAAAAAGAGACCCGAGTATCTAAATATAAAGCAGGCATTTCATAATGACTTTTGTTGCAGGAAATAGATTAAACAAGCTGCATTCAAATCTTGGAAAAGGCTGTTTGTATTTCCTTTGATGTTAATACCCTTAGGAAAGGTATAAACCTCTCCCCCACAGCTATGAATAAATGATAAGGCAGGCAAACTAGACTCTCTTGCCTTGATCTGTCTAGAAGGAATTCAAGCCCTCCTATCAACTAGAACAAGTTTGACTATGTTGGGCTTATTACTCTCCTTGTCTTATAGACCTTAGGAAACTCTTAAGTCTTTCAGTAAACACAGAAAAATAGTTCATGGTATGAGAAATATATTTTTACTATATTATCTAAACATACAACAGATAAAAGACAAAACAGATAAATCTCTCGTAACAAAATGAAATGTGAAAAAAGGCCAAAGATATAAGTAAGTTGTAAGTTGGCGACCATAGCCAAGGGTGACCAGAAGGCTCCCTTTTCAATAGCTAATACACCGAGGTGTAGGGGAGGGTGCTACTCCTTTCCCTGGATTGCTCCACTTTACCCTTGACACATACCTTATATTGCTGAGTGTTAAGCAAAGAGGTATCAAGTACCATTTTTAAAGTCTTTAGTATGATTCAACCTGGGATTGAACCCTGATCTCCCGGACTATTGGCAAACACTCTACTAATTAGGCCATGCAGATTATGCTTGGGAGAAAAATCGTCTCTTCAGGAATATACTGAAAATAAAAAAGAATAAAAAAGTTGCTGATCAATAAAAGTGAATTGATTTCTAAGTGAAGGTATGTTAATATTTATCTTCTGTGTTACTTACCACCTGACTGATTTCAAAATGTAGTTTATTATCTGTCTATATTTGTGTCTGTGGTACATTCGATAAAGGCGTTGGTTAGATTCACTGACATATGCAAAAGAGTGTGAGTTCAATACCCGCTGAAGGCAGTGGAGAACTTTCAGAGGGGAAATTAACAGGAGATAACTAGACAAGCTAGATACCCGAAACTGGGATCGAAACCCGGTTGACTCAAATGCCAATCCAAGACAAATGCCAATCCAAGATTCTACCACTCAGCCACGAGGAAGCCAGCGCCAGCAAAGTAAATTTAAACGGTTATGAATCACAATTGTTATTGTTTACATGTATCTGCTTAACAGCTACCGAGAGCTTGATTCATATGAAGAGCCTTGCATATACGCTAATGATAACACAATTACTTCATTCGCTAGAGAGCTCAACCCTACAGGGGTAGGGGAGCATATATATATATTGTCAATCTTTTCTTTGTTGGCCAACTTGTCTCATGTTTTCCACATCATTAGTCATTTTGGGTTTCTCAGATACCACTCAACAACTGAATGGGTTTACCTGTTGTCTGTGAACCTTGCTATGTGTCTGGCCCAGCAGAACTTTGGACTGCTTTCGTTACTCTGCAATCATGTCCTTGACTACTCTCTGCTCCCAACTTACCTGACCTTGGATGTCCTCATGCAATGATTTTCCAAACATGGATCTTTTCATCGCCCTCTATTTTTCTACCATCTTTGTGGTAGCCCACATTTTGCCTGCCTATAACATTGCTGACAAATTGTGCTATTAAAGAGATTGGCATGTAGGATCTCGTTTAGCTTTTCCTTGAGTACATCTTTTATTGTAGTAAATACCTTTCACTTAGAACATGAACCCTCTTATCCCCTCCCCTAGCCATGTAAGTCAGTACCACGACCAGGCTTCTATAAAAATGCCTTTGGCATTGAATAACCCATGAAGTTTGATATGCCATTAAAAACACTAAAACCACAAAAATTTCCACCCTGATCTTTTTCTCCGCGAGATTTCCACATCAATCTCAAGTTTCATTTCCTCAATTTCACTTCCCATATATATATGTGTGTGTGTGTGTGTGTGTGTGTGTGTGTGTGTGTGTGTGTGTATATATATATATATATATATACACACACACAAAAATGCATGAATATTTATTTCTTTTTGCTTTTCAGAATGGCCAAACAGCTCTGTCCATTGCTCAACGCCTGGGCTACATTTCGGTGGTTGATACCCTAAAGACTATTACAGAGGTGACGGAGACTTTGCCAACAAATGAAGACAAATACAGAGTGGTAGCACCTGAAACGATGCAAGAAACAATGCTCTCCGATTCGGAAGATGAAGGTCAGTTTATATATATATACCTTTTACCTGCAACTTTCGTTTTAGACCAAAAAGATTTTCCAAACTCTCTTTCATTCTTCATCTTCAAACATCACTTACATTTTCTAAGAAATAGTTTCATATCCTCATCTTTTTACCTTTCATCTTAAGTAAACCAACATAACATACTTTTTGAAATTGACATTTTGATATTTAAGTAAATTTCCGGTTTTTTTTTGGGTTTTTTTTAAATATAGTGAATATTTTTTTCATTCTAGTTATAAATTGTCTGATGTCAGTGCTAACATAAGTCTTGGTACAATATGAAATTTTTGCTGTATTACAATAATGTATATACATAAAAAATTGTGTCTTTATAATATACTTTGATGGAAAATAAAATTGCAACACCTAAAATATGTATTTCAGTTTGGTTAAGATTAATCCTTCTGATAATATAGCTGGATTATTTTAAATAATCACTTGTACAGATCAATACGTGAACAGGTGACAAAATAAGGGGTGTATCATCTAAACAGGTAATATAGCTACATTACAGTAAATGATCACATATACAGATTAATGCATGCACAGGTTCCAAAATAAGGGGTGTATCAATAGCAGTCAGACCACATATTAATACAATATATATATATATATATATATATATATATATATTCCTTGTGCATTAATGCCGAACACCTTTACTTTTGCACACATACAATCATTCAGATGGCAGTCGACCCCTTATTTTGGAATTTTTACACAGGTTAATTCACATGTTATCATTTACTGTAATTCAGCTATTTTACCTGTTTAATCATGGTTTGTTTTTTACCTGTTTTTTCATGATTTATTAAATACCAAATCGATCCTTCTAGAAGAACATTAATGGTACTATTTAACCCATACCGGAGAGGATAAGGGGGTTCACATATTTCTCTAAGTTATTATTCCACAAGTGAATTTAATAACATGACTGGAGTTTAAACTTCCTTACTATGATTTCATAGTCCAGTATATTAGCCACTACACCACAGGGCCTTCCCTTGATTAATCTTGAGTATATTAAAATACATATTCAGAATGTTAGAATTTTATTTTTCATCAGTATAGATATATTCTATAAGTCATTTAATATGCTGTGTTTGTTTTGTTTCTTAGATTTAATGTTGGGCTGTTTGCTTTCAAGGGTGTTTGTATGCACAGTGGCGTCATTTAGATGTCACTTTTGACACCTGCTGGGCAGATTTTGCTGCATCAGCATTGATATTGTCCATGGCAACAAAGCAGCCATTAGTAGGGGGTGGTGGAGGATTTTTTAATGAAATTGAAAAGTTACAAACTGAAATCTTTAGAGGCAACAAAGTAGTCCTGTGAAACCTCAGCATATTAATGGCGTCTGTCAAGTCTCTCATTACTGTAGTTCTAAAATTACTGCCCAGGCCTGGAGCAAGATTGAATAGAAAATAATGAGAATTCATAATTGGAAGAAAACTGAGTGATCAAGTAGAGGAACCAAGAAATTATTGAGGTTCTTCTTAATTCTTGAACTTACCAACAATAAACGAAAGATCTACAAATCTAAGAGACCATTAATCTTTTGTATTTAGAAAAAAAAATCACTCAAATGAACATCATTCTATTAAAACAAATAAAAACTAAACAAAAACATGTATCATAAGTAAAGAAATTGTACGAGGTTGGAATATGTGTAAGGGAAGTAACTTAGGGTTCATGAGTGCTTTCCCTTGTTTTACAAAAAAAGAACAACGGGAAATATAAAAAAACACAAAAGCAGTTCATACGATCTTTAGAGTATAGTTGTCCATGGGTTGTAATACAGGCTGCTGGTACAATACACGTTTTCACATCACTAATGACGTTTGAATTATATATTATCATATTAAATGATGTTCTTGGTTATGAATGGTCATTATTTTGCAATAGAGAAACTATCAAAAGCTACAAGAAATGACTTTAATATTATCTCCCAGATTTGAAAATTTCCTTTAAAAATGTGTCCAGTTTTAAGAAATGCATATCTGAAGGCAAACATGCTTTAGTCTATATAAAAACAGTACATCTTTCTGCTCTTTACTTTAACATAAATCTTTTAAGTAGCTGCTATTTTTTCTAAGCAAATACAGTATGTATATTTGTTTAATGTTTTACTTATGATATACAAATTTGGCACAGATATGCTACAATTAACTGATACATTAGGAAAACACCTAAGAGATCAGATAGTTTGAGTTATATTGTTGATAGTTTTCTTTAAAAAACAATATAAAAAAAAACAAATAATGCTCTGGTTGCAGAGTCAAATGAAATGATATTAAGTTTGAATCTCTTAAAAATTGTCTCTGAATTGTCCCTTGGAAGAACAGGAAAAAGCATAAAAGCATTAGTTAAGAACTTTTAGCTGAGGGTCTATGTGGAAATCTCTAACCTTGAATCAGTATTCAAGGGAAAGTCCCAGGCCCATGTTCAGTAAAATATTCCTGGTCTAGGTTCAATGGAACACCCCTAGCCCAGGTTCTGTGGAACATATTTTGCCCAGGTTCAGTTGAATGTTCTTAGCCCATGTTCAGTAAAAATGTCCCTGGCCCAGCTTTGGTAGAACGTCCCTGGCCCAAGTTCAATTGAATGTATCTGGCTCAAGTCCAGTGGAATGTCCCTGACCCATGTTCAGTGGAATGTCTCTGGCCCAGGTTCAATGGAACATTCCTGGTCCAGGTTCAGTGAAACATATCTGGCCCAAGTTCAGTAAAGAGTACGGATGAAACTTGCAAGACACATTCAGGTTAATTGGCCACGCAATCACCATGACTAGTTAATATGGCATTGCTTGTATGTGATGTGGGCCAGTGGCTCAGTGATAGAGTTTTGACTCTGCATTCTGTGATTACTGGTTCAATCTCCAGTGGGGGAGATCACGGTATACTCTGCTGATGAGACCTAATAAGGTTGTCCAATGTTTCCATATGTTGTGCACAAGTGTTCACCAGATTTTCTGGTCATAGTAATTTAATTCACAATATAATTCCTCTACTAAAAAAAGAAAATGTACATCTATACCTTGCATAGGTTTAGTGGAACATATCTGGCCCAAGTTCTGTGGAATGTATCTGACCCATATTCAATGAAACATCCCTGGCCCAAGTTTAGTGGAATGTCCCTAGCCCAGGTTCAGTAGAATGTTCCTGGCTCATGTTCAATGGAATATATCTGGCCCACGTTTAGTGGAACATCCCTGATTTGATAGAAAGAAAAGCAACATTATAAAAGTGAAATAACTAAAAAGGTACAATAACTGATACAAGAGATTCCAAGGTATTGAACACCAGAAAAAGGGTTGACTACTCTGTGGATTGAATAAAGGGTTCAGTTTAGTTACTGACTACAACAAAAGACGTTCAAAGAAGACCACAGGGTACAGCAACCAAATGTTGGGAATATAACAACTAAAATGAAGATAGTAGTCTGAGATGTGTAAATAATATAAATAAGTAAAGTAAAGTTGGCAACCATAGTCGAGGGTGACCCGAAGGCTGCCTTTTCGATAGCTTACTACACCAAGGTGTAGGGGAGGGCGCTACTCCTTTCCCTGGATTGCTCCACTTTACCCTTGATCTGTACCTTATAAAGCTGAGTGTTAAGCAAGGAGGCATCAAGTACCATTTTTTGAGTCTTTGGTACGACTCGACCTGGGATTGAACCCAGGTCTCCCGGGCCATTGGCGAACACTCTAACCTCTAGGCCAATGTCCGGTGTAAATAATATAAATAATAGTCTGTTTCTTTTGGCCTCATTTTTATTAATCAATCAAGTGTAAACAAGAAATTATTTATCTGTTGCTCTCTTATTTAAAAAAAAATCTTAAAACTTAGAATTTTTTTTTTTTCAACTTAAATCTACATAATTATATTTTTTTGCCTGAAATTCGCATTTTGCAAACTTTCTTTGGTACTTTAAATTTATTATTTTGCAGCTGCACATATTTGCATGTTAATCTTATTATTATCATTATTATTATTATTTTATATGCATCAGTTTTTCTAAGTTTTTTTCTTTTCAGGAAATCAAAGAAAAAATACATTCATATCTTTGTAATGATCTAGTAATGACTATAACTTCTCGGAAGAAGCAAAATATCATTTACTGACTAAGTGATTGATATTTACCTATTTATATCAGTACTGACTTTTATCAATCATTAATTTAGAATTAAACATTTTAACTATTCATATAGAGATACAAGGTCTGTCTGGAAAATGCTCCAGGTATTTAATATTAACAAAAAGCCTAGACTACATAGAGCAGTTGTGCTTTACTCTTTATCAATGTACTGCCCTTAAAACGTCACATACTTAACTGAGCTTTCTACTCTTCAAAACAATCTGAAAAGCCCTCTTTAGTGATCACTATCAGCTACTTTGTCACTGTCTTCTTAATTTCCTCAATGGTATGGTGATTTGTAGCTTTGGAAAAAACTCAAATATATATATATTGACTGTAATCAAATTGAGAGACCTGGGTGATATGGCATTTTAGTAAAAAAAAAGTTCTGCACAAAAGAATCTATTCACTTAGGGATTTTGAATGCAATTACATAAGTTTACTCAATGGCATCTCAGTGCCAACCAAGTAATCCTATGTGAGAGTTTCTCTTAAAATTGCTTATCAAGATATAACAAGACCACACAACTGATTCTTAATGTGTTCAAAATGGCTGGAAACATTTTAGACTTTACATAACCCAGTTATTTATGGAGGTGTGCTCAGTGTAACAATTTTTCACCTTCAAAATAGAACCAGCAACTCAAGTTCAAATCCTGGGTAATGCTGTTTGAATTTCACTTTGAGTTAATGTCATTGGGATAGGCAAGAATCCATCTGCTCTACACCCAGCTATGAGTAAATAGGTTAGACAAATTAGTTAGACAACCAGTCTAGAAGAAGGAAAACTTTGTATTCAAAACTAGATTTACTCCATTCAAAAATTGAACTTGTCACAACCTGCTCATGGATAAGGGGTTAGGTAAATATGTACTCGCTTAGTCATTGGAAATGCAGTCATATTGTATACAAGTTCACTCAATGAAATCTGAGAGCCTTTCTCTTCATGTGTTTAATAAGGTCCTTTTTAATTGCTTGCAAATTTATTTCAAGGCTACACAATTGATTCTTGAGTTATTAAAAATGGCTGGAGACATTCTAGATAGACTTTGTATAAGCCAGTTATGTTTGGATTTAAATACAAGTGAATCTTTAAACACAAACATTACATTTGACAAAAAATGTAGAAATCTTAATGCAATATTTAATTTGTGTTAGGACTGGATTTTTTATTTTTTTATAAAGCTGAAATCGTTTTTAGATCTTTGATACATTTTATATATTTCATATACCATATTTGATAGCATATAAGACACCCCCTCATTTCACATATAATATCATGGAATTATGCTTGACACAAGTACTGGTAGTTTATGGTATCAGGATAGATATTAGCCTATCAGATACCTCAGCTTTACATATTAGATCTGGGAGATTTTTTTTTTTTTGGTGGTGGTGGGTATATGGGATTTTTCATGCTGTCAAATACAGTATATTTAATAATTTTTTTAATGCCTTGATTTTTTATTGAATTTTATATACTGTATTTCATGCCATATAAGACCACCACCACTAATACCACTATTTATGTTTAATATTACAGTATTATAGGGTTAGTACATACAAGTACTGATATACTGTGGCGTCTTTTATGATGTCAAATATGGTTTTTTTTATACCTCTTTTAATACTTCAAATTTAAATGAAAAATTTAGTTTTCACTTAGTATAAGATTCTTTTATAGATAAAAATTCTATAGATATGTTTATCTTTTTTTTAAATTGTCATGTCTAATATAATGATAAAAACAAAATTTGATTTATGATTGTATAATATCATATATACTCTCATAGCATGTAACTTTCTGTGACCTAAATTGAGACCATTTGCAGCTGGGAATTGTAGGTGTACCAGTTGGCCTAAGCCTAGTCTTGACCAACTATTTATGCACATTAAGTTTGTATCTCACGTATGGTGTGTGACTCCCCCACCCCCAATATTAGACTAAAATTTAGGTCTCAGAAAGTCACATGATATGTGAGTATATATGGTATATATTTATATAAATTGAATTTTTTAACAAGTATTCTTGTAGGTAAAAAAGAACCATATATATATATATATATATATATATATATATATATATATATATATTCACTTTTATTTTGTTGATTAAGTTAATCTCATTTTAATTTCTTTATATTAAGTTCTATCAATAATCCTACCTATTTAGTCAGTGCATGGTAGAATGGTATTTATGAAGAATCCTTTAACGATAAAGCATTGATCATTCCAAATTTAAGGTGTGGCATAGTCTATTCACACACAAGTTTTATGAACTGAGGTACATTAATTACCTTAAGTCATGAGATGCTGACCCTGTCTGTCCGCAGCATTTTCCTGTTGAAAAAGTAGCTTAATAAGACACAAAGTTGTTTCTTTTTAATGCTGCCTTAGGGGATGATGATCTCATGCCTCAGTCACCTCTGTTTGGAAAGCCCTTGTCAGAGCAACACGTTTATTTGCCTTATTATGAGGGACAAACACTTCATATGCGTAAGTCTATGTCAATCTGGTTTGCCTTCGCATGGAAAAAAAAAAGTCAAACTACCACCTAAGCAGCTATCTTGCATGAAATGTAGCATTGTCTTGTCCAGAAAGACTTTGTTTTGTTACAATGACCACTTGAACTATTGGATTTTTCAGTGCATGGCCAAAAATTGTCAATGTTCAATTTATAATATTACACTCTTTCTGACATGGGCTTCTTGTGTCACTACTTATGTGTGGGTGTGCTTACTGCCAAGTCACAATAGGTCTTCTTTTTATTATAGCTTCACAAGCTTCAATTACTGACATTTCATGAGTCATTTGGAGTAATATCCTCTTCATTGGGTTTTTTTTTTTTTTTTTTTTTTTCATCTCAGTATTTTGGATTGTGTATTCTTCAGCCTTCCTTCCACTTACTGGTTCTTTGGCTGGAATATTTGTTTCCCTGATGGATGCTTCTAGATAATAAGGATGAGAATATCAGTCCAAATAACTCATGGAATGATAAAAATGCCTTATTTTGGTATAACATTGAAAAATGAAGTTTTGAAGAAAGAAAAAAGATAATTTTCTCAGAAGGAAGAAGCATTTTACTATTTAGTTATTTTAATATAAGCAACTGAATAACTTTCATTAGAGAGAATTATGAACATTTTGGTAGTGTTTGAGAATAAGCACCCCTCCTTTTGAATTTTTTCTTTCTTTTTCTTTTTCAATCATTAGAGATTCAGATTATCAAAATACTTTTGCCAAAAGTATAGATGGGGTAATATTTGATAGGGAATACTAAAATTTGACTCTGTATTTAAAGTCAGGGCTCATTTTAGCATGATGTGTATTACAGATTGAACCCCCCTCTTCTTTAAACTTTGAATAAATTTTTTAAAAATCTGAATCTCCATGGTTCATTATCTGATAATACAAATAAATTTTTACAAGAAGTCAATTATAAAAAATTTAGATAAGAATGCTTATTCCAAAACTCTGCCAAGATTTTTTTTAAATTAGATGATAAATGATACTTACATTGTTAACATACGTACAAAAATTAGATTATTATTTAGATTCTCAATAAATAACATTTAAATGTAGATAAAACACCTGTATTTCAAAAACACAGCTTACTTTATTTTTATTTATTTTTTTCAATGAAGATTATCTATCATTATTATTATCATTATTATTTTACTCATTTGGGAGTTTTTCACACCGGCATTAGCTGATGGCTTTCCACTGAAGTCTGAGTGACAGCAAGTCTCCTCAAATCTCCAGGACTCTTCTTAGTATTCTGGCCAATCTCAACAATGCTGTAGTTTGGATGGTCTCCCCTTTCCTCTTATTTCCAAGTCCTCCAGTCCCTGTACCCATTCTTTTGGTGACTGTACCATGTCTCATTTTCTTGGACAAATTCTAGGATTATTATTATTATTATTATTATTATTATTATTATTATTCCTTTGAGAGTTTTTCACACCAACATTAGCCAATGGTCTTCCACTGGAGTTTGAATGACAGCAAGTCTCCTCAAGTCTCCAGGACTCTTCTCAGTATTCTAGCTGGTCTAGATAATGCTGTGGCCTGGATAGTCTCCACTTGTGCTCTTATTTCCAAGTCTTCTTGTCCCTTTACCAATCCTTTGGTGATTGTTCCACGTGCACCAATTACCATTTGTATCACTTTCATATTTCATAGTATTTTTATTCTCTAGCAAGGTCCAAGTACATATCTCTCTTTTCCTTTTCTTTCAAATTTACTATGTGGTCTGCTGGGACGGCAAAGTCCACTATTCAGCAGGTTCTATTAGAATTTTACTTCTTTGAGAGTTTTTCACACCAGCATCAGCTGATAGTCTTTCACTGGAGTTTGAGCTATAGCAAGTCTCCTCAAGTCTCCAGGACTCTTCTCAGTATTCTGGCTGATCTTAACTGTGCTGTCATTTGGATGGTCTCTACTTGTGTTCTTATTTCCAACTCTTCCACTCCCTTTACCAATCCTTTGGTGACTGTACTGAGCACACCAATTACAATTGGTATCACCGTCATTTTCATGTTCCATATTTTTATCATTATTATTACAGGCCAGTATCTTCCTCATGATAATGATTGACAGTCTTCATTTAAAATAGTAAATAAAATAAAATGAAATATATTATTGACACTACTTAAAAATAATAGCAATAAACATAGTACCAACAAATCAGAGCCAAGTGTAGGTTTATACATATTATTTGGACAACAATGATACTATGGCTCTTGTAGCTTAGATGTTAAAGTAGTTGCTTCGAAAAACCAGGCTTCCTCAAAAGGAGAAATCAGTTTTAGTTTCGCCAAGAGCTTATCCTTTAATATTGTCACTAGTGACAGCTGTTCCTTGCTGACCTCAAAAATGAAGACCAAGTGAGTTTGATAAAAAGTAACCAGATTTTAAGATGAAGAAAAATGTTAGTTGAGATTAATAATAACATCTCAACACTGTAACAGGTTTTGTCATAGGAAATGGAGATGATGACCCAAGTTCAGATCCTGGACAAGGCAATTTGCCTTTCACATAGTGCTAATATCCTTGGAAAAAGCATGAATCCAATTATTTTCCTTCCAGCTTTAGGTAGGACAGATTGAGCTCTTTAACCTTGGTATGGCAACCCCTCTAGAAGGACAACACTGAATTCAAACCTATTCAACTCCACTTAAAAATTGACCTTGTGTCATCTCCTGTTCATGCAAAGAGGTTGGATAAATACATACCAATGAATTTTGAATATAAAATTTGGGAGTAGGGGGAATATGTCTAACATTTTAACAGAAGAAAAAAGTTTTAAAGTTTAAATCACAAAGAAAAAAATATCAACTGCTTAGATAAAAATTTATTCATAATTATTAGAATTTTTTTAATTTAATAATTTGTGACTATCATCTTCACTCTCAGAAAATTCTGTTGCTGTGGTAATGCAATACATGCTTGCTTTGAGTGTTGTTAAAAATTGAAATTTTGTGTATAATGCGCAGCTACAATTTTTTTTAAAATGCTAAACTTAATTTTCAAAAGTGTGTATTATACACAGAAAAATATTGTATATACCTAATGTCTTAAATATCTTTTTCTATTTAAAAACAAAACAAGAAAAACCAAAAAAAAAACCAAAGAAGTTGAAGATATGAAAAATATCCTTCAAAATTAATATGTCAGACTTTCGCATAGAACCGATGAAAATGTTTGTTAAACCCTTTTGCAGATAATATTTTTAATCATTGTAGAATAGACAAATTATCAGAAAATTCGTATGTTCAAACAAGTCAATTAATCATATATATAAAAAAAAAAACCAAGAAAACCTGATAATCTGATTAGTAAATGTGTGTCTGCATGAAAACAACAAAGCACACATTTTTAAATTTGATATATTTTGATATTTTACAAAACAACCACCACTGTGGGGCCTCCTAGCTATGTTTCTATACATTAACATTAAATTGGTCGATAAGCAGCCAATAGGAAAATGCCCTACATTTAGTTCTCACTAAAATGACAAAAAATTTGTTCTGCCTGTGACCCGTTGGTGACAAAAATGTTGCTGCTTACTAATCTTAATTCTCCAAAAATAATTACATTATTTTAGAAATTAATCAAACTCAAGTAAATTTAATCCTAAGAATCAAATTTTATTTCTTATAACAATCTTAATTCTTAAGAAAGAAATTTAAATAGTTGACATTTTTTCAGGAGGTAACACATGATGAAACAGGAAAATGTAGTTAAAATCACAACTTATAGCTTGTTCAAACAAGTGTGTACTTTGCTTTGAAAATCAGGAAGAAATGTATTATCAGTTGTCAGAAATTGATTCAAGCATTACTTATACAATTGGGCTATTATGATTATAAAATGTAAATGCATTGCCAATGATTTTATCAGAGAAATGTCTTGAAAATCAAGAAGAAAAGGATCATTAGGGGTTTGGAATTAATGCAAGCATTACTAACAGAATTGGGCTATTTATTATATATATAATGCAAATGCATTTGATTGAAACATGTATTTGTGTGCGTCTGTGGGTTTGATTTTTTTTGTTTTATTTTATTTTATTTTTTTTTAAAGCTCATTATGAATATGTGGTCTGCCATACATTTTCTTATTTTGATTTTCTTCTGCTGTTATTTCTCAGTCTTGTTTAAGCTTTTCAACACTTCAAAAATTCAAAAAAAAATTTCTTCAGAAATAATTTTGCTTGCTTTCCTTTCAGAAAAAAATTATCTCCTCAGGGAATTTTACAAATTGGAAATTTATTGATTGTCTATGGAATTAGACAAAAGGGGTTCTTGTTTATTATATAAATACAATATTGAAATGATCCTGGAAATTTATTGATTGTCTATGGAATTAGACAAAAGGAGTTCTTGTTTATTATATAAATACAATATTGAAATGATCCTGGAATTTCCATCATTTCTGAGATACATGTACTCTTGTTAAGTTTCTTTTATATTTTATTTGGAGTTGATGCTTGCGTTCATGTATGGTGGAATTGATGGAAAGTCAGAGACCATTTTGACACATTTGATTGATATAGTAGACAGGATGATCCCTCATCTAATTCCATAAAAAATCAATTAATTTCAAAATTTATGAATTTCTGAGTAGAGGGAGTTATTCTGAATAGAAAACAAGCAAAATTATTGATGAAAAAAATATCTTTTTGGATTTTTATGAGTTGGACCTCAATCGGTCAGAAGTGCCAGCTTTTTCCATCATGAATAACAAAGTTATCTTCAGTTTTGCTATCTGCAACAACACTATTTTTTTGCACTGCTGTCAAACTGTTTTGAGTTTTGTTTTAAACTGCATAAAAAAAATTAGCCACTGTTTCTTTAAAATTATTATAGTTAACAAAATACTCATTAAAACATAATGGCTAATACAGCAATCTTATTTGTTATATTTTTAAGATGTCTTACTTTTTACATTTATTCTGTCTCTTTATAGTTGTTTCATTTGCATTTATATCTCATACACTAAATGTAACAACTATTATGGGACAGAAATAGTGAGAAGTATTTTTTTTTATTAATTATTTATTAATTTTCAATAAAAGAAATACTAGTCAAAATTTGATGTTATTTATATTTGGAAAAAAAAATCCATACAACACGTGTCTCAATTTTTTTGGCTAGTTTTTCTTTTCATCTTATTTTTTTATCTGCTTTTTAGCACATTATTGTGATTGTTTTTACATTTTTACATTCTCCAATCATTAAACAATAAACATAAATCAGAAGTAAAGAATAAACTTCCAAAAAGAGTTGAATCTTCACCTCCCTAATTTCAATAACACCAAAATTATATGATTATATAACAGAAATTTAGCAGATGTCATCCAAATTTAGTCATATGAACTTGAAAAAGGCCAAAGAAGGTGTCAACCAAAACATAGTGATGAGACTAATAATTCTGAAAATATGAACCTTTAGAACTTATGGAATGATAAATATAATCTTGAATTTTAATAAAATCATAAGCAACTTGTTTTGGCTGCAAATGTCAAATATTCATCTGTTATTACAAAAAAATAAATAAATAAAAATTTTACAACTTCTTGATAAATTCAAATGATATTTTCAAATTTATTTCAAAATTTTTACAATTTTTTTTTCTTCTAAATTTCAAATCATGTTTTGATCGCTAACAAAATTGAGTTTCTCTCTCATCTCTATCAATTCATTTAATTTGAAAATTAATGGGAAATAATTTATACCTTCTTGGCTCAAGTTCTTAAAAGAAATTTCGATAGTCCTTTCAATATTTACTGCAACTCTATAAAACTAATCAGCTTTTTACAAATTCTGTTTATTCAAAGTAGAATTTTAAATTTACTATTATTTTGAATTTTTTCAAATAAAATAAATAAATATAAAATGAATTTCTTTCTTTCCGGATTTTAATCTTTATTTACTGTTAAAAGTAAATTTGACAAATGAAATAAGTTCCTAACATGATCAATAAGTATATAAACAATAATTTATGAAAAACTTTTACTAAATTATTATTTTAATATTTATGAAAAATAAATTATCAAACTTTATATAAATTTTGTTAAATTTAAATTAATTATTGTTTTTAATTTGTAAAACTTTCAGTAACTCAAAATTAGCAGTTTATGTATGTTTTATATCTAATGTTCATTGCAGTTTTGTAAACTAAGAAATTGGCAACAATATGTGCATTAGTGCATTTTCATCTCAGCATTTTGATTTTAATGTTTGTCTGTCTGTCATTTCCTATTCCTTTCTCTCTTTGCATCTCTCTCTCTCTCTCCCTCTCTCTCTCTCTCTCTCTCTCTCTCTCTCTCTCTCTCTCTCTCTTATTCAATTTGTTACTCTCACTGGTTTTTTAAAATTCTTCTTTTCCAATTATCTCATGTTGGTATCAGTTTACACTTTTTGTAAACTAAAGACAAATGTCTTTTTTAAAATCAATCAGCATTTTAATTATAGTATACTTTCAAATAAAAAGCTTCCAATCTCATTCTCTTTTAAAGGTTTGTCACTGTTTCTCTTCTCTCAGCTGTATGAAAAAAAAAAAAAAAAAAAGAAATGTCTTGTTATATGACTTCCCACTTCAAAACTGTGGATCTTCATAAGTTTGTCAACTCGTGGATTATTCTGTCATCTTTGCAGAGTTGTCTGCTCTTTTCCACTGATTCATCTTTATATCATCTACTCTTCTCAATGCATCAACATTTCAATTCTTCTCTTTCCTTTTTTGTTCATTCCTTCTGCATTATGAATTGAGAGCATAAATATGTTTGTATTCATATTCATCTGGTCTGTTTTGTTTTTTACAGAGATGCACTTTATTTTTAATGCTATACTATTAATCTCCAATTTTATCCAAATTTATTAACAACTTAATTTTCACCATGAAATGTCTTGGAATTTAGAATATGCCATTATGTATTGTCTTTTAGATATCTTCTAAAGTCTCTGATTATTGCATGGTGACAAATATTCCAAAGTGATTTTTGATCATGGGAAATTTACTTTGAAAAAAAAGATTTATAAATTTACAAATTTTTTCTTTACACAATTACACATATGCATGCATACACACACACACACACACACACACACACACACACACACACACACACACACACACACACACACACACACACACACACACACAGATCAATAAGTCTGCACAATCTAATCATAAAACAGCATTTATTTTCTTCAGCAATTATTTATTCAACAACATAATTTTCCCTTGTCATTGCACTTAATTCAGCAGTGAATATTTGTAGTGTCTCAAATTTAATAAAATAAAGTATGTAAGAAACTGTATTTAGTATTACTCTGTTGACAGGATTTAAAAAATGAACTGACTGTACCCCCTACAAAAGGGGTAAAATCCTCTCCCAAAGGGTATCCAGGGTATTACAATAAACTACATCTGATGGTGAGGCTCCAGTTCTAGAAATCGAATAAGTATGGAGTACCCCTTCATTGTCATTACACCAAGGTTCACTCTGACCTGGAGTGGTAGTACCTGGGTCAAATAGGTCTGTTTAAAAATTGTTCATATTCAATAGGACTGTGTGCAAAAAAAAACTCTCAAGAAACAACCACACAAAAAAATATTAATATGAACATGAAATGAATGTGATTCCCTCACCTCAGCATAAAATAACCCTAGACAGGTTGACATGCCATTAAAATCAATCAATCAGGTATATGATATTATACTAGACAAAATATGAACTCATTAGCCTCCTACTGTAACAGCGGTTCTTGATGATATTGATACTTCTATTTAAGAAAGAGTTAAAAATTAGTATTTTATCTCGGTCACCATTATATCAAGAATTTGGATGATCGATGATACCTATTCAGAAATTTGAAAGATCTACACAACAAAATATAATATCAAAATATAATGAACTTGTCTTTTGATAAGGTAAATCAACTTCAACCCCAGAACTCCAGCTTCACCAGCAGAGGTAGTTTAGTGTTATACAAGGAAGGATTTACCTACTTCTGGGTCCTAGACCAAACTCATCAGTGGGACCCATGGCCCACCCATAGAGGCCTTTATTGTTTTGAATATCTTACATAATGAAGTACTTGGTGTATGCTTGAAACAAGGTTATAATCTGATATACTGTGTGATAAATTATTTGGACCCCCAAATATTTCTGAACCCTAGGCCAATGCCTCACTATGCCTATTTGTAAATTTGCCCTGGAACAAGATAAATAAAAAATACTAATAATGATTCAATCATTAATAGTGAATCTATATTAATAATTATTTAGTATAAAATACCAAAGAAAAAATTTAAGATGTTAAATTTGAGTTACTACAAAGAAATCATTGACTGAAGAATAATACATTAAAAATTTCATCTGGAAATTAAGTTAATAACTTTACTTCATTAAACTGTTTTGTATCTTAGTCAACTCCAGAAATATATTTATAAGATTTCTTTCTTATGTCTGAATTTGAATGAAAAATATTTGAATGTTTTAGGATTTATAAGTTCTTTTCTTATTTTTCTTAACAGGAGAAGACAGCATCTCCATTGAGAAGGGTGACATAACATCTCCCCTTGATCTATCTTTTGATAAGGTAAATCAGCACTTGGCTTTTTGGCATGTCTCTCTCTTTTTTTTTTATCTTTTCATCGTTGTCTTTTTTGTTACAGCATAGACCTTATCACAAATTCAGTTGCTCTAAGTTATGTTGTAATCTATTTTGGTTTTGTACTCTCAGCCAGATGCTTAAAATGTAACAAAGGAAAAAGAATGTAGCTTCTCTTTATTTAACTCTATGCGATTCATACAACTAATTGACAGTCCAGTTGAAAAGTTGATTATTCATATTTATATATATATATATATATATATATATATATATATATATATATATATATATATATATATATATATTACATTTAATTGAAAAATAGAATTTGTATCAATTCAGGAATGTGAATGAATGTACTCAAAGTATTTTATTCACCATTGTGTACAATGATAGAATTTTTGAATTATTTGAAAAAAGATAAAGAAAATTTGAATGAAATCATTGTGTAATTAAAAAAAATAGTGGTTTATCCTAATACTGAATATTCCTGACAACTTAATATCCCATTTATTGTATGTTAGAATTACATACACACACACACACACACACACATATATATATATATATATATATATATATATATATATATATATATATATATATGTATATATACAGTATTATTCGGTCCAGTTAAACCAGAGTTGGGAGTAATTCCTTCAGGACAAGAAAATCATTCAGGAGCTGAACATCTAAATTTTCCTGGTGGAGAGCTCAATGTAATTTTTTACAGAGTAATATTTCTTTAAAGAAAAAATAACTGGTTTTTGGTTTTTTCTTTAAAGATATATATATATATATATATATATATACACACAAA
>OY757918.1:94905710-94948887 GCA_963585895.1 Sepioteuthis lessoniana
TGTTCTTTTCATCTTCAGTATATCTGTATGTGTCTCATTAAAAAATAAGGACTTGCTGTCAGTATAAAACTTTTAAATGTTGTTTTTTTTTTCCTTTTGAAGGGGTGGGTAAGAAGGAGTTGAAGAAGTTATTAGTCATATTTTCTTGTAATGACAATTAAAAAAATAGATTGCTAGATAAGACCTCTTCATTTGATTGCTTAATGTTTGTTCCTTACAAACATATTTTAATAAACTTCACTTTGCTTGTACATGTAACAAAGCCTCAAGTATCTGTCATTACTGCTCAGTCAGTCCAGGCTTAGTACATGCCAACTGTATCCCCTGCAGAGAGGTAAGACCCTTATAAAAGGGTTGTCCTGTGTATGACATTGAACTGAATTTGATCGTGAGGCTTTAGTTCTAGAGATATGGAAAGTATGGTTCACTCCTTTCATTGCCATTGCTCCAAGTTTTGATAAAAAAGCCAGGCTTTGGCCTATTTACCAAAACTTTTCTCATTCCCCTATGATAACTGCATCAAAAAAATAAGGTCTTAAAAAGTTTGGTTTTAGGTTATTCTTACTACCCTTTTAACCTGGACTATTAAGGATTCTATGCAAGAGTCAACAGTCAAAACATTTGGCTAGGTTTTTCTCATCTATGAAAACTGATTTTCTATACTTCAATCTTGATTTTTATTCCCTGTTCCCATTTTCATTCTCTACTTTATTTTTTCATGGTAAGTAAACAAAAAAAGAAAATATATATATATATATCATTTCTATATTGTATCTATATTGTCAGTATGCTTACTGGTTGCATTTTTTTGTTGCATGAACTGTTTAAGTATCTGCCCTCTGTTGCTTTCATTGTACATTAGGACTTACATAAAGTCCGGAATACTTCTGAGGAATCCAGAGTCCGCATCGTAAGTGACATTGGTGCTAGCATGGAATATCCTACCTACTTGGAGAAGGGCCCTGATTATGAGGCTGAAATGATGTACTATAGCGGAGATATCTTGTCACCCCAGGAAAAGGTAAATTTTTTGTTTAAAGTTTGTTTGTTATATGACTTCTACTAAACCACTAACCAAATAACATTGCTATTTTTTTAACAGCCTTTAACTTGGTGAAAACCATTTTTTTTCTCCCTCTGATAATCCATCTATTTGGCTAGCATTGTTTCTTTCATGTATACAATTTGTAAAAGGTAAGTATTATATTAATTTTACTTGGAAAATCAGCTTATTCAAATTCATTTTCATTTAAAAAGATTGTTTATATTAAATATTTGGGTGTTTAAGTGAGATGTAAAGAAGAGGATTTTTCAAAATAATAAAGTCTGTTAAGGAGTCAATTATATATATATATATATATATATATATATATATATATATATATATATATATATATATATGTGTGTGTGTGTAAAGTAAATTAACATAGCCTCACAAAAGTAGTCCTTTGCAAACATTGACTATTTTAAACAAATAGAATTACCATATATTTTTACACTTGCATATAATGTAACCTTCTGTTTTAACCTTTGATTGGAAATTTCTTACATTGTACATGAATAAATATGTATTTTATATGTAAATAAGTTTTCTCCATATATAAGAAATTTATTTCATTAGTTTAGGATTTTTCATTTAAAAGTATTTGTATGGTGTTCAAAAGAAAATTTATATATAATGAAGAGATAGATTTATAATTATAATGTAAAATTTACCAATATTGTAATAATCACAAGTGATGTGATTTTGTTACTATATAATTATATTAGTTATTATAAGGATTGTAAATATTATATTAAATGTTATGATTATTGAAATCAAAATTATTTAACTGCCAAATTAAGGTAATATTCTATCACTTAGATCATTGAAAAATATATTTAGCTTTATGTAAAAACTAAAGACATTAATTCACAAGGACTATTGGATTTAGTATAAATAACTTTTTGTATCATGGTAGTTTCCAAAACTTTTTTTCTTTTATAAATTCTAATTTCTACTATGTACACTTTATCTCTGTCTGGTCTATCTTTAGTCAAAACTTTGGAATTTTTGATGCCTTCCACTGAAGATACAATGAGTTTGCTCAACACCAAGATTATTTACTAGAAAGGGTGGGTCATCAGAAATGGGATGGCTAGTGGGATTGGGAGAGTTCAAAGAATTAAGGGGTAGGAGTAAGGAGGTGTATTTCAAGCATTACATCATTAAAACAATCAAGTTCTGTTCAGAAGAAGAGATTAGAAATGCAGGTGGAGATAATAGGAGTCATTTTCATTTTCATAGGCACCCACATCTTCCTTTTCAAATAGAGTGCTTATTGTTCTTGAAACAGCAACATTTTTCACAGTAACGGCAGTTATTTAATGTGATGGTACAAAACAAAGTCACTTGAAAATATTTCATGTAAAAGTTTCATCTACAGACTTCAATGAACAGGTAACTTTTTTTTTTTAAACCTAATTTAAATTTATAACCTTAGGTACTTGACAGTAGATATCTTCCCGAGAAGAATATTAACTATCTTAAATCTTATTGAACCTTATAACCAGAAATATCCACCCTGCAATAATAATAATAATAATTTCAAGTGAATCAAATATCTTTAACATCAACAAAAGCAGATTTATTCTAGAGTGTTTCATAAATTATTGGAAACATTTTCTGAAAATGGGAGGACTATGTTATATACCTTCTTCTCAATTTCCAGATTTTTAGAATGTTCAATGTCACCTAAAGGAGATGTTTATCATTATCTAGCTTTAGTCCAGTTTCTATCAATAAAAAAATTATTCATTAGGATTATGCAGGCATCTTTTTATTCAGTTCTTGTGATAAAACACACAGATTAATTCATAATATACAATTTAAAAAGAAAAGAAAAATATCAATATCTTAACTAAAATATAGACAGTTCTGGAATTGTCAGAGATGACTGTCAAAACAGTCAGGGGAAACTTAACTAGTAATATTCCTATTGAAGTTTGTTTTTTCAATCTTTAACTCTTGAAGCAACCTTTGGTTTCAAAAATTCATTCTATAAATTAATGATTTTGTGACTATAAATCAATGATCAACTTATACATGGGTAATAATTTTGTTAGGTTTAAATTCAAACATAATTGGAAAGACGAGAAGCAACCCTTTGCTTCAAATATTTATTCTATAAATTAATAATTTTGTGACTATAAATCAAAGGTCAACATGTACACAAGATTAACATATACGCAAGTACATGCTTTAGATTCTATAATGGGAAGTGTTTTAACTTTAAGTAAAGGTTGTCAAAGGTGGCATTTGAGTATTAATAAGCTGATTTTTTTCTTAAATGTTTTTTTACTTTCGCTATTTTAATAATTTAGTCTTTCTATGCATGTTAGTAATCTTTAGCATGTTACTAAAAATATTAATTTCCAAGTAGATTTATTTATTTTTATTTCATTTATTTTGTTTGTCTTTTTATTGTTTCTTTGCTTTTTTTTTTATTTACTTCAATCTTTTTAGTATTTATTTACTTTGCATGACTTCATTTTTTTTCTATCAAAAATGATTTTTTTTGCAACTGCAAGTCTTTTTTCAGGAATGTTTGCACTTAGGAATTCAAACATACTTAATATATTCCATTGAATAATATATATATATATATATATATATATATATATATATATATATATATATATATAGTATCATTTTAAAGTTAGATATAAGATATTAGCTAATTACCCATAAAAAATGATGTCTGGATAAGCACTTATGCCTTTGATCAAAGTGTAGTATCTGTATGTTCTGCCTAGGACTGAATTGTCTCTCCTCTGCCTTGGATCAGTGTAGTATCTGTGCACTCTGTGAAAAGTGTTACACACATGGATACACATTGTATTTTTATGTTAGGATTGGAAAATCTTAAGATATTGTAAATTAAGTTTTTACTTTATTCTAGATTGATAACCAATATTATTTCTTCTAGGAATTATTTTAGCAACTATCTTCATCTTTGTTGTTTTCAACTCTATACTTTGAACTTAGACAAGAATATCAGTTTGAATAACTGATGAAATAATGATAAATAGATCAGTAATTGCAAACAATAGTTATTCTTGTTTTAGTTAAGATTATTTCAAAGAATTAAATCATTACTTATGAATATTCTCATCTTATATGCTAAGGAAAACTAAAATAACATCACACTAAATATTCATATCAATTAAATATACTGAGTGTCTTATATATTACTTAAAATGCTGCTGATTTAAAAACTGCTGTAGTTTAAATTCTGTATTCTACTGTCTATATATTATATGTTCTACTAACTATATATCTTGATATATTCAGTTTAAAGTTTAAAAATTATTTCCCTGGTTGAATTATTTCTATGCCCAGATAAACAAGGGAATCCTGAGGAAGTGCCAGAGGATATAGTGGCCGAAACGTTGTGTAACAACTAACAAACATAAAGATGATGACAACAGTCTGAAGTATAATACACAAAATATTGTCTATCAAGCCTCTTCTCAAAAAGCCAGAGAGATAAAATATAAAAGTCTATTGATCTCTGCACATTCTCTAAAAACAGAATCTTTTGAACCAACTGCATTTATGAGAAAGTCTTACCCATCAGTACATCTAATGTTCCCCAATCTTCCTACTATATATATATATATATATATATTAATTAAGAATTTAATGTTAAAAGTGCCTCTAACTTGCAAATCTTTACACAAAAATTCAGAGCATTATCACAATATATTATTGATTATAAAAAATGTCAAAGTAAGGCAGAATAAAAAATGTCAAAGTAAGGCAGAATAAAAAATGTCAAAGTAAGGCAGAGTAAAAATTTATGACTCAGAGTGAACTCATAATCACTCAGACATGTGAAGATATATATTTTCATTTGTATAAGAAGTCGGGGAAAGGTTCTGAGCCATACACCCTATTTCATGAATTCATCTCATAGTTCAACATACTTGGCTCAGTGTCCCATGTTTTTATAATCCTTCAAAAAGAATTTAAAAAAAAAAAATTTCTTTCTCAGTTAGACTAAGAACTTTTTATTACCACCTTATATCTTTCAAAGGCAAGCAGTTTTTTTTTTTTAAAAATCATTTTTGTTAGAATTTTTTAAAACATGTAGATGTTAATAATTTGCATGAGAATGAAACCTTACTTTTGCTATCAGGACCACCATGGTCATGACAGTGTTTTCGCCAGTGGTTTTTCAACCCTTGACGGACTATCCACTTCGTTTGAGAAAGACAGGATATCCACCCTTGACGGACTATCCACTTCGTTTGAGAGAGACAGGATATCCACCCTTGATTCCACTTTCGATAAAGATTCCATTCATCATAGAAATTCTCCGGTTGAGCCAATTGAACAAGCTTTCGCACACAACGTTGGCTCATCACTTGCGCCCAGGGAAACGGGTAGTCTAATGGATGATGACCTTAATTATGTTGATGACACACAAGATTCATCCTCAAAGGTAATTCTTATACCGTTAGGTGATGGGCAACTATTTCTCTTAAAATATCTATATATCTTCTATTCTTGCTCTTAAGACACATTGGAAAGTTCACCTTTATAATTATATACTATCTTAATTTGGATCTTCTTCATTTTCCTTTTAAATTAGAATTCATTTTAATAGATATACCATTTTTTGTTGTTCATGAGATACAGCATTTTTTCCAAAATAAGTTCAGGTAGCTCCATCTAGCCTTGGACTGGTTGTGTATTTAAAGGCTGACAAAAAGACCAAGGTAATTGATATCAAGAAAATTTATTTCATTGCTGTTAAAATAAACAGCTACAGTTTTCATTGATTTCATTTTTAAAATGATATCCTCCAGATGGTTGTCTCTATTCTGAAATTTTCAACCCTTAGCAATATTGATTTTTTATCCAAAACAGCATCATTTTGACATAACATGAAATAAGTACACAAAGCTCTCTGTATAGCAATTACAGATTCACCAGTGTTAAAAAAATGTTCCAATGTGTGCATTAGTCCAAGCCATGATCATAACTGATAAAAAAAAGACATTTGCTAGATAGATCTATCATTGCCACTTGCTTAAGTTCACATGCAATACACAAGTGACTGTATTTTGGAGGTATTTTGGCCACTCCCTGTATTTGCTATTGTATATGCTTTGGCTCAATTGGCAAGCAGAGGATTGTCGATGTCAAAAAAATTCTTTGGCTTGGATTAATTTTCCTGTTGTGGTTGAAGAGAAAGTAAAATGAAATGCACTGTGGACTACAGGGATTGAACTCACAACTCCCAAGTTATAAATAATGCTTTAATAGCTCTATCACCCCAGTTAATTAGCATGATTTGGCCAGTGGAGAAATACTAAAGCCAGGGCAGTTTCTCTACAGTGAGGAATTTTTTCTATTGCCTCAAGAACCTTGCCCACTCAGTTTTAACACCCCCACTCACACTTGAGATTTTTGCCTGAGACATGAACAGACAAAGACTATTCCTTAATTTAAACTACACCTGTCTCTTGTATTATTTTTCAGAACATTTCAGCTGCATACCTTTGAAACTTGTTTGGCTACCTGTCATATTTTGGAAGGAATATTGCTTTAAATCAAATGATATATAATTATTTGAAAGAATTGATCTCACAAAATCCAGATAGGATGACTTTGGTATAACTGGGTTTGCTCTGAATTGAGGCAGGCTTAGCATAATAATTATCATTGTAGGAAATGGAATGGATTAAAATACACTGACTGCATCCTCATGAGGGAAGACCTCTCTCCTCAAAAAAGGGTGAGAATCCAGTTTCAGAGCTTTGGAGACTGTGATATCATCCTTTCTTTGCCATTACTTTTGGCCCCACAGTGACCCAGACTATGAAGGCGCTGATGACATAGTGGTTATTGCCATAGGAAATGGACTTGGTTGCCTGAGTTCAAAACCTAGATGGAGCTGTTTGCATTTCATTTTTTGCTAATGCCTTTCCTCAGCTATGAGTAAATAGTAGGGCAGGCTTTGGTTATTTAGTCTTAGTAAAGCAACTAGTCTATGCGTTCTTTTCCATCAGTAGATATCTGACAAAATGTCTCATGACGGGCATGTCACAATCGTTGACGTTTGTACAAACTTTACCTGCTCAGGCAGTAACAGCAAAAAGTTGTAACACTCATTGTCAACCTTGACAAGAGCCAGTTCATATTTCTAGTATTTTTACTTGGAGTATTTTTTTAAAATCATAATCTCTTCAAAATATATTCACTGATATATGATATGTCTTCATAATATCTACTTCGTATATTAGGATTATTTATAAAAATCATTAATAGAATCGGCAAACATTTTTGGTAACAGATACATAAATTCATATTTATAGCAGTGAGTAAGTCAATAACCTGTTGTCTGTGACAGCCTGTCTGATAGCCAAGATAATTCCATATTTCCTGCTAGTGTCAGTAGCTAGTGTTCTGGTCTAGGTAAAATCCAGAATTTTGAATGCTGATTTTAAAGGCATGAACTCTGGTGCAATTGGTGTTATAAAATCTTTCTTCTTGTTGGAAAAAGGGGCCTGCCTTATGGGGTGGGGGTAATTGTTTCCTCACTAATGTATAAGGTTTTTGTTCCTGATGAAAATTGTAAAAAGAAAAAAAATCTAAAATCGTGAATGTTAATTTTGAAAACTGACTAGTTCAAAGGTTGTTGCTAGAGAATCTCCCTAATCTCATCCTTTTCACTTTCATTCTTTGTGCCTAATAAGCTTGGTAGACATCAGCAACCTGCTATTTTAAAATATTTAATGCCACATTTTCCGATTTTTGGTAGCTCCTAGAGTGCCATAGCTTCTTCCAAAAAATGATTTGTAAAAGAAGCTAAATTTGGTGACCGAATAACAAAAAAATTTATTTGCAAAATTCTCCAGCAGTTGAAAAATACAGACTAGCAAAAGAAAACATCTTTGTTTAATGGCATATCAACCTTCATAGATTATTTAATGCCAAAGCAATCCTTGTAGAAAAATGTGACTATTTAACCCATTACTAGGAAGTGGGGATAAAGGGGTTCATGCCTTTTCCTAGGGTATTAGTCTTAAAGTAAATGTAATGGTATGATTGCAGTTCCAAAATTGCTTACTATGATGTTATAGTCAAGCACATTAGCTGCTTTGCCACAGGGACTCCTTCCACCCAAGGGAATCTCGTATAAAATTTGGCTCTATCTACACATGCCATAGCACTAAGAATTCAACTCTAATCACATACAGCAATGAAGGAGTTAGGCAAAATGTAATCTTTGTCATTTTTTTTCAGCTAGTATATAGGTATATTAAAGTTGATAAATAGTTAAGAAATTTTCTTTAACCCTTTCACTCCCACTGGGACATGGATGACCCTGTGGAATTTCATTTTCATTTTAACCCTTAAAACATCATACTCAGGGCATAGTTTTGCTTGTTTAAAACTTTTTAAAAAGATATGATCATGAAAGATTCTAGCAGCACAAAGATTTTTTTTTTAAATTAATCATTGCTAAACAATTTCAATCTAGCTTGGTAGTGAAAGGGTTAAATTTTTATGCATTGAAGATTTTAATATTTATTCATTTATTTGCAGTGTGTCTTAAGGGCAATAAACATTTTTTTATTAATGAAAAACCGAAATTAAGCTTTTCATAATGCGCTTTTAGTTAGTACAGCAGTTATTTTATCATTTATCTTTTTATTCTGATAAGCAGCTTCGAAATTCAAGCTTTCTGGAAAAATCTTGTATAGATTTTTTTTTTTTTTTTTTTTTTTTTTCAACTTGTAAATTTATTTCAACTAACCCAAGGTTTAATTTTTGATTCCTAACACTCATATTTTGAAACCTTCTTAGTGAATTTTTTTTCTTAATTTTGCTTATCTATTTAATTTCAAAACAAAGAATCCATCAATTCTAGTAGATGATTTTCATTTTTTACAGTGAACCTCCCCCGACAAAAAAACAAACAAACATGTTTTTTGATGATTTTATCGTCTTCCCCACCCCCCATTTGCTATAATTAAGATCCTCTATCATCCATGGCTTTTAATTCCAAGGGCCGTCTCTCCATACAGCACTTTCTCCATCGCATTAAAGGTGGACAATATTCAAATATATTAAAAAAATATAATAGAACCATTCCTTAATATTTCATAGAATTTTCTGATGAGCATCTTTGTTGTCTTTATCCAATTATTTTTTGATCCTATGTTCTACTGGCTTCCCCATGTGTATATTGTATAGTAATTGCTAGTGCATACTAATCAACTTGTAATTATTGGAATTTCATTTCTTTTTCTTCTTTAAACTATTTCTGACATTTATCTTATCAGCCTTAGGATCAAGCATTCTAGTTGGACAGGAAACAAACCTCTTCACTACTAGATATATGAAGGCCAGTCATTAAATAAGGTGAAATATTGCCTAAAGAATCTGGAGTAGGAAGCATTATTTACTGTTGCTCTTTTTTTTAAGGAAATCAAATGTGATGAGTTCTTTCATATCTTTACTGACTGCTGCTCCCAGAACTTTTTCTTTACCAAAGAGTTGGTGTGTTTCCATTCCATGGACTGACCTTTTGAATCAGTCTCATAGTGGTAAATCCACATGCTAAACATGGGTTTGCCACTTGGGATTTTGTTTTTTTTTTATTTATTAAAACATGTTTCACGAAACACATCACACATTCGTCTATAAATTTCAGATAGTTTTCACTTCTCAGCCTGCAAAAATTTGATGACAGACCTCTCTTCAAGCCTGGAGCACGGAGTTTGATTTGATGCTATTTTCAATAGCCTCAAAACAAATATTTTTGGGAAATTAAGATAATTTTTACTCTAAAACAATTCCAAACAATGCATAGTTTACATTTATGGAAAAAATTCTGAAAAAAAAATTCATTTTACTTTTTTCAAAAAAATTCCTCTTATTTATTTAATAACTTATCAGAAGAATAAAAGTCAGGATTAAAAATGACACATTACCAAGATACCAATACTTCAAAATTGGTATGAAATTGAACCCACAAGGCTTTAAAGTATAAAAGACTGTACAAAGAAGGCTATAGAAGATATTGACTGGGAAGTGATGATAAAAATAACAAAGATAAAGCTATTCGTTTGAGTAAAGTGTGAAAGAAGGAAACTACTTTACCTCAGAATTTTAAATAACAGGCATTATTTATTTCACTCTGAATTATTGGTGCTTGTCCAGAATGGGCCACCAAGGAAAATTCTTGTAATTTTTGTGTTGATATACAAAAAAAAAAAAAATGATATAGAATTCCTACATTCACCATCAAGATAAAAGTAAGTTTCAGTCATTTGCTTCATTTTTATACTGAAGAATTAACTCAAAATTACCTGTTCATTTTACTACAATTTATCCTTCAGTCATATTTCTTTAATCTTTCCTTCATCTCACTTCTAAGAAAGCATCCACTTGCTGATATGTAAAAAATTAGGCAAAAGACTGAAACCCTCTTATCTTGGATGGTGAATGTAATTAATTTTTATAGAATTTTTTTGTACATTACCAAAGAAATAATGGAAATTTTCTTTGTTGTGCTATTCTGCACCAGATTATTAACATGAAACCTTAAAAACGATTCCATTAAGTCTTTTTATTGCCATTTTTAGGAAGCTTCTTTGAATGTGACATTTTTAAAGTTGTTTATTTAAACAGGGAGTCATCTCTGGTGCAAATGGTGCTTCACAATACTCGGAATATAATTTACAGTTCTACATAATAATGTGATAGTCTCAGTTCAAAATATTCTCTTAGATTCTCTTTGATCTTTAAAAGTTGTGATTGGAATAGTTTATTCATTTTTGGTGAGGCATTTATCTTGTTTAGGTTGGTATCCTATTCAACCTTCCTTTAATCTCTGTTGTATTTGTTTAGTTCTGGTAGGTTACTGAATATGACAAATATGAGGAAAAATATTTAAAATTTGGCAGAAACAACAAAAATGAGTTAACCGATCTAAACTAAGGCCAGATGGATGACTGGCGGATATTTCATTGACAGACATTTGCCGAACAGATATTTCATTGATACACATTTGGCCAAAGACCTAGATCATAAAAATCATACTATAAAGCATATAAATTCTTCACTACAGATATGTCTAAGATATTAATTATAAGCAAAATTGTTTCAAAAAATTTGACAAAAAAAAAATTTACTTTTAGATAATTAAAGATTGTGAGCACTCTTAAGAAATCTCTTCACAAATAATTATTATACTTCTCAATGTTAGACACAAGGCCAGAAGTATGGGGGAGCCCCCATGGCATAGTGATTCACATGTTGGACTCCAACATCATAGTCAGCAAGTTCAAACTCCATTTGAGCTTACATTCACTTTTGGATTAATACTCTAGGGAAAGGCATGAACCCCTTTATTCCCCCAGCTATGTGTTAAACAGTACCACTACTGTTCTGCTACAGGGATGGCTCTGGCATTAAATTACCTATAAAGGTTAAAAGAAACCAAACCAAAGAAAACTTAAGTCTTGTATTCAATAGCGGGTATTACTTTGGTTTTCTTAACTCTACTTCTGATTCTACTCACTCATTTATCAAATGAAATGTCATTTTGGCCAAATGTCTGTTGTCCATTCATCTAGGAACCCTCTGGACATATCTATGTATAGTAGTAACAACGGCTCATCAGAATTATTTGATTTTGGTTATTTAAAACAAAAATGAGAAAAGTTACATCTAACCTCTTTGTGGCTTTTTTTATTTAAAATTTTTTTTTTTTTTTACTAATACTCATAAAGCATGATAAAAATTTCTTTCTTTTGCCTTTTTTTGTAAATTTTGCGCTTGTACAATGTCTAATGAAACATTCAATTATATTTGCTTATGCAATAATTTGATGAAAATTTTCATGTTTCATTTCATTAAAAATTTTTAAAAAACCCATTTTGCTCAATTCATATATTTAACAGCATTTTTTCAAATCATTTAACTTAAGCCTGTTTTTCATTAGCTCCAATTGTTTGCTTCTTTCCTATAATTTATAATTTTTACCAGGATTTGAAAAATACCATATGATTTCTTCTTACGCTTCTAAGATATCAGCAACATTATTTTTAAAGAAAATAACATGCATAACCATATTTGCTTTGTGACATTTAAAGTCTGTTTAACTGCAGCTTTTTTAAAATTTAGGAAATTTTAAATGCTCGAATCTAAAAAATAAATTACAAAATCTTTAATTTTAGTTTAATCAGATAATTTAAAATTATTAAAGGAAAATGCATTTTGATTTTTTTAAAGCCAAAAACTTGAATGTGTGTGGATAGCTGTGTTTTTGTTTTGTTATACTATTTTTATTTTTCAGTTTTATTCATACCCTCCCGCTCACTTTTTTCATGAACATTTTTTTGTAAATTGTGACATACAAGTCGACAGGTTAAGCTTGACAAAAATTTCTCTAAATTCTATAGATTGGTAACGGTATTATAAACAAGTGGAACAGCTTGTTTAATATTTGCTTTCAATAAAGAATAGTTATTAATAAGATAATTGATCCACGTATGTGAATACCAGATGAAAGTAATAGATCATGTGGCATTCATTTAATCATATTAGATCACCACTTTGCTATATAAATTTACCAAACACTTTCATTATGATAACCGATTGTACATTGAGTGTCAGTGAATCTGCTTTTTACACCTGGTAAACCAGGAGTAATTTTATATAACCTTAACTGACCCTGGAATTAAAAGCTCTTCTAATTCAAGTTGACTTGTATGCAACAGGTATGTTTCTATTTGGTTTCTCTTTCATATGAACCACTGATCATATTCATACTCTGTTTTAGCATCTAGACCTCCATATAAAATATTTCTTTCATCTGTCTTTTTCTTTCATTATTTTTTTCTTCCTTTAAATTACAGTTAATTCAAAATTCAGTTTGGCCACTTTGTTTAAAGATTTTACAAGTAAATAACTGTATAACAAAACACTACACACTCTTACATTTTAGTTGCATATATATATATATATATATATATATATATATATATATATTTTTTTTTTTTTTTTTTTTTTTTTTAATCTATTATTTGCTTGCATTGCTAAACTTTATTTTATACAAACACCAGAAAGGAGATTTGTTTGGCGAAGACATTTATGCCAGAGAGTCATTTCGCTATGGCCGAGGAAGCATGCCATCATATCGTGAAACTTTGATCAGTTCAGAAGTGGCTATGCCAGTGGAGTCAGTCGTATACCAGGGAGAATTAACTGGTAGTATAGCCACTGATACTGGGAGTGATTACAAATTTCCACCTGATGATTCTGTACCAATTTCAGCAAAGGTATCCATTTATTGATGAGTTTTTCCTTTCTTTTTTTTTTTTTGTTTTGTTTCTATTATTTTTTTCTAATACTAGTATTGCTAATATTAGTATTGTGCCCTTGCTATTCGAGAATTTTTTCGATAATCTTTAGATAATTGAATGAGATATGATTTTTTGTAATTAAATTTAACTGTGTAGTAAAAAAAATAGACAAATGACTGAAACTTTTATCTGACTGAGATGAAAAGTTGATTCTATTTTTTGTTTTTTGTTTTTTCTTACACTTTTAATGTTAATATAAATATTCCCCTTTGCTATTCAAGATTTTTTAAAAAAATATTCTCTAGAAAATTAAGGAAAAAATTGTGCAGCTTTTTGGAAATGTTTAGGTTTGACATAGTAGCAGCCTTTAACTTACAGGTTCCTTGTGCTGTATGTTAATACAATTTAGAAATGTTTACTTCCACAATCATGACTTGGTATTTGTTTTTATTGTACGTTTTCTTTGAAAATTCAATTGCCTTCTCTTTCCTTCGTTTCCTTTCTTTTTTGTTTTCATCTTTCTTTAAAATTACAACTAATATTAAATGCTTACATTGCATGAAATCAAATTTGAAAGTAAGCATGAAGCATTTTGAAAAAGTTATGCATTTTGGAGCCTATAAACTGCTGAAATTATTCATTATCCATTTTCTTCTCTCATCTCTTAGGTATTAAAGAAAAAAAATTTAACTTTAAATTTTAATTTAATTTTTGCTGTCCCATAATGATTATTACATCTGTATATAAATTTTATATTCTATATGTAATAACGATAGAATTAGTGTCGCCTAGTTAAGAACAGGCTTACATAGATAGGAACAGAATGACAGAAAAGAAAAATTAGATACAAAAGAGCAAAGAAGGCACACAGATTTTGACACATTGATAGATATTAACAGACTGAGACTTTTTCTGTTTTAGTCAAATGATCATAATTTTCTCACTCATTATTAAAGATACAATCCTATGTACAATGTTAAAATACAAAATTATTTAAAGAATGATTAATTGCTAAGAATGTTAATTAAGCTTTATCAGACTTAATGATTTCAGGTGGGAAAAAATTGAAATACAAATCTGTTTAAATAACAAGTGAAAAATAATAATTAAAAAAGCTATTATCCTCACATATATCAAACTTTTTATTTAAAGTCATAAAATGATTTTTGAATGTTGGTAAATTTATTTATTTATTTCTCTCTTAATTTTAGTTTAAACTGTGCCTTTGTCTTTAATATATAATAAATAATAATTTAATAATATATATTCCCTCTATCTTTACATTATTTGTAGCTACAGTCAGCTAGAAGGAATTTTTTTCTTCTTTGACTGTTGTCAGGTGGGAAAAAAAAACTTTCTCTATTAGTGACAAACATGTTTATATTCCCATGGTTAAATGTACTTTTATACAAATTATTTCTACCACTGTCCCAGAATAATTGTTTCATTTATTGTATGAAATATAGATTATGAATGCAACAACTGTTATAGAACAGAGATAGTATTAAATTTTTTTTTCTAAATATTCACTGTCCTATAAAATAACATTTATGAAAAGGAGGTCACTAAGATTATCTTAATTTGAAAGTCATTGCTACGATTCATTTTGAATGTCTGCAACCCTATAATGCCACTATGTTTATAACCATTTTATATATATATATATATATATATATATATATATATATATATATATATATATGTATGTATGTGTGTGTGTATACATATATGTTTGTGCTTGCATGTATGTATATATACTATATATATGTGTATGCATGTATATATGTGTGTGTGTATATATATATATATATATATATATATGTGTGTGTGTATATTTATGTATGTTTATATAAATATATGTATGTGTGTATATTTATATAACTATATATATATATATATGTATGCATGTGTATATATATATGCATATTGTATGTATGTGTATATGTGTGTGTATGTGTATGTATGTGTATACATGTATATATACATATGTGTGTATATATGTTTATGTATATATATATATATATATATATATGTGTGTGTGTGTGTGTGTGTGTGTGTGTGTGTGCGTGCGTGCGTGTGTGTGTGTGTGTGTGTATATATTTATTTAGGCAGCAGTCCCTCATTTAAACAGATTTGACTAAACAATAAAGACACATGTTGTCTATATAATTTCATTAGGATCCTTTTCCAAACAAGTGTTTTAATTTTGGATTGGAGTTGGTAGATAAATTCACCAAAATTTTCCCAAGGACTTTTTGAACCTTTCTAGGCCATGAACAAGAATGTTGACAAATTTAAAGAAAATATATATATTATCATTACTCCTTGAGAGTTTTTCACTCCAGCATTAGCTGATGATCTTTTTTTAGAGTCTGAGTGAGAGCAAGTCTCCAGGACTCTGCTCAGTATTCTGGCCAATCACAGTAATGTTGTATGTATTTACCCAACCCTTCTGCATGAGCAAAATGACACTATGTCAATTTTAAAGCAGCATTTAACAAGTTTGAATTCAGAGTTTTCTTTCTAGACTGGTTGCTTTACCAAGGTTAAAGAGGCCAGTATGCGCAACTATTTGCCTAAAGCTGTAGGGAGAGCAGTTGGATTTATACCTTTCCCAAGGGGTATTATAGCTATGTAAAATTCAATCAGCCTTGTACAGGATTTGAACTTCTGTCACCATGTCCATTTCCTACAACAGTAACTGTGGAAACTTCCAAAAATAATAATGCCTCTGATTTCTATGTGTTCCAGTCTCTTTACCAAGTCTTTGGGGATTATTCTGAGCACACATTATTATCATTATTATTATTATTATTGGTTTTATAAGTAATAAATAATAAAGCTATGTGGTAAGCCACCTCATTAAAGACTAATAAAGTGCTCAATATTTTATGAATAGAGCAAGAAGAAGGTAATATTGAAATTTTAAAATTCACAACTGATATACTATTCTGAGTTTTTAAAGTCCTGATCTTCAGGTAGAAGTAATTTGATAAACTTTTAGATATCAAAACTCCCAAACTTTGCCTGTTTCCAGCATTGGATGAAGATTTTGTTGGAGACACTACTGCTACTGCAAAAACATCAGCTGTTGTATGAACTTTATTTTGATATATACATGTGTGTGTGTGTGTGCGTGTGCATGTTAGGATAGTGTGTAGATGCAGAATCTACGACACTTAGTGGCTGTTAGTTTCTTGCCTATGTGATCATCAAACCAAGTCTGATATATATGTGTATATATATTTTTTTTCTATTTTGTTTTCTTTTTTTCTTTTTTTAGTTATGTTTGTTGACTTTGACCTAGGTAACAAACAGAATAAGATTAAATTTGGACAATTTTTAGAACAATGACACTCCTTCAGAATTACTGGAAGTATTTGTATAGATAATTTTTGTTTGAAGTGACCTTTGCTCATCTAAGTAAACTACACATTCTTGATAAGTCTTCTTTTCTTTTCTTTTTTTATATATCTTCAGAACGAAGGACTGATAAGTCAGAAACTTATTTAATATCTTTGTCATCTACAATTAGCTGTTGGTAAACAACTAAAAACAAAATTTTAGCAGCATATCACTTTATCATTTCCCAAATGTTCATGATTGATTAGTTATTTTTTTTTTTGAAAAAATGTTTTTTATGATGATTTTTTCTTGTGCAGTGGTCTCAAACACACAGGCCATCAGCTGATAAGATGACTTGTTCTAGTGCAGGGGTCTCACACACACAGGCCATCAGCTGATATGATGACTTGTTCTAGTGCAGGGGTCTCACACACACACACAGGCCATCAGCTGATACGATGACTTGTTCTAGTGCAGGGATCTCACACACACACACAGGCCATCAGCTGATATGATGACTTCTTCTAGTGCAAGGGTCTCAAACACACAGGCCATCAGCTGATACAATGTATGTAATGATACTTATCTATGGCCATAATTTTATGATATTTTCTTAAAACTTTGGTATTTAATTAAAACTTAATTTTGCTAGTCTATTTTAATTCATATCGGACTGTTTGTAATAATTTCTATTTGACTTTTTGTACTAATTCAGTCACATACACCTTCATTTTGATAAATAAAGGGTCTTCCTAAGAGTCTATTGGCTTTATTGCAGTTTAGTTCTTTAACTCTCTACTTCACTTCTGTTCTGCTACACCTCTTTTCTGGTAAATAACAGCCATTTTGTGTCCTTGAGTTTGAGACCTCTGACATAATCTCTTAAATTTTAACACATCTGCACTGTGTCAAAGAAACTATTCAGTAAATATGTTTTTGAATCATAGGATTTATCATGGATGAATCAATTTGTCTTGCTGTTCTCATCAATTTTGCATTTATCATTTCATTTGTTTTGTACATTGAATTGTGGTTTCAGGAAATTGTTATCAGTAAAATCCGATTATTACATCAACCAGTATCAAACAATAGTCTTTCAAATAAACTTTAGGCATAATAAATTCTTTAATAATCATCATTTATCCTTTTAGTTGTAAAGATGTTTCATTGACAAGGATTTTAATCAGTAAATATTTCATTTAAGAATTATTTTTATTTATTTATTGATTTTTGTTGATGAAAGCTTATTTCATTGGCAAGATTTATAGTGAACAGACATTTTGTTAAAAGTAAATTATATGTTATTTCATTTGAGGTTTTATTTATGATGAATTTATATATTGTTTCAAAATATTCATATTTCATCCTGCAAAAAAGTAGCCCTTTCACAGGCAGATCATTATTTTGCCTAGTGGGTAGAGTGTTCATTAATGATCCAGGAGATCAGGGTTCAATCCCAGGTTGCATCATACCAAAGACTTTAAAAATGGTACTTGATACTTCCTTGCTTAACACTCAGCAATATAAGGTATGTATCAAGGGTAAAATGGAGCAATCTAGGGAAAGGAGTAACGCCCTACCCTACACCTTGGTGTAGTAGCTATTGAAAAGGGAGCCTTCGGGTCGCCCTTGACAATGGTTGCCAACTTACTTTACTATTCCCACAGAATTTGCTAAATAGAAGGTATGTTCAAACAACTCAATTAATCATAGATTAAAAAAAAAGAAACAAAACATGATGATTTGATCAGCAATTGTGTGTCATTGTACAATAGCCTGAAAACGATAAAACATTCACTTTTAATTATGATAAAATCCAACACAATGATGTTTCTATACATTAGCATTGAATAGGTCAATAAGCAGCCAATTGGAAAATGCCTTACATTGAGCTACCATTAATATTGCTCTGCCTGTGTACTGTTGGCAATAAGAAAATATTGCTCTACCTTCAAAAGGGTTAAGCTCAATTTATAAGATGATTTTTGTTCTTTTAGATGAAATTTTGATTTCATTAAAAATGTTATTAATCAAAAAAAATAATGGAAAACTACTTTTATCAATAGAACTTTTTTCCAAATGGACTTTGGGGGGGGTTCAAAATTTTTAGATTTTTTTTGTCTAATTTTAAAATAAATAGTTTAATTCAAAAGTTGAGTGAAAATAACTGCTGCATTTTGAATATTTTGTAGTTAGTTAATTTACAGTTTATTCAAACCAAACGGAAATGAAATTATTATATTCTTCAGATAATGAGTGACTAATTGTTTTGATGTTTTTTCAATGTAGTTTCCTTCAGCAAAATGTTCGTCTGTGAAAATATGAGAACCAAATTATTAAAACCACCTAATGAATAAAAGGATTTATTTATTTATTATCATCATTAGTTTTTTTAAAATCTATTTATTCAATGTTCATTATGAATATATAAGGTGTCTACAAAAGAAACAGTTCCAAATATTTATTCACTTTTTAAAATATATGTAAGATATTAACATTCATGATAGTTTTTTATGAAAACACTTGAAGCTTCTTGCCACAACTTAGTTGCTCAATATGTGTGCACTCCGAATCAAGAGTTAACATACCAATATCTACAACAGCATCAGCTGTTATAATACATTGAGTCACCTTATCTAAATTAACAAGTACATGGGCAGTATCCTACTGAAAGCTTTAATAATAAACCTTTCTAGTGTTTTGCCACAAAACTATACAGTGTGAGTGACAATGTCTTAAATAATATTTTAAAATAAATTTTTGAAATTGTTTCTTTTGTAAACACACACACACACCCACACACACACCCTATATATATATATATATATATATATATATATATATATATATATATATATATATATATATATTTCTTTTATGTAAACCGTTGTATAAGTTATTTCCTGATTTTCATCTCTGGCAATATTTATGCTACAGTTTGTTTAAAGCAATAACATTTTGTAGGCTGTCTAATCTCTTGTTCATAATGCTGAATGTTCTTTCACTTTTGACTAATGCGGTTGTATTTCATCCATGTTGAATCGTTTTTAATCATTTGATTCTTGGAAAAAAAATTTTTTTTTTTTTTTTTTTTTTTTTTTTTTTTTCAGAAATGTTTTATTAGATGCTAATTTTTCAATGTCACTAACATTGAATCAAAATACTTTTTTCAAAAGTACTGAAAATTTCTTTCTTGCTTCTTGTCTAGTAGCAAAGTTTTCATTGTTGTTCAGTGTTGTGTTTTAATTTTATCACCAAAAATCAATCAGTAATAATATGAAATGTTTCACATTTTACTTGTCAGTAAAGTTCCTTTTCTTCTATTTTAACAGGTTTTTCTTTTTCTTTTTTGTCTATATTGATGTTCTTTTTAACATTTAAATGAAATTAAAGATCTTACATTTCTTGATATATTATTTATATATATTTTTTCTTAGTTTTTAATTCATTTTGTTTATTTTTGTGACATGTTTTTTTATGAAATTTGAATTTTTCAAATATTAATTCATGTTTATTTTTAAATGATAAAAATTAAACTTTTCAACTGTTAACATTTATATTTCAAACATTTTTGATATTACAAAGAAAACCTGTTGATCAAATTCATAAAATGTTATCAAAGTATTTAAATGATTTTATATTTAATGAAAATATTATCAATTTTCAAAGATCTTTGTAAAGTATTTATCATTAATCAAAAAGGTTTATATAAGACTTTAATAAACATTTTAATTCATTTTTCACATGTATATGTTGTTTTTTAGTTTTGTTTTGTTTTTTTTAATTCAATTTTACACAATATTGTTGAAGAGTAGATGTATTCATATAAATTTTTTCTTCAATTTTTCTAGCAACAAGACTATTTAGATCACCAAGTAATGAGTCATACATTTGCCAGTCATCCTGAAAATAGATACTTAAACAACACCATGGACAATTCTCGCTACAGCTCTTACAGTGGATCTTCTTTTAATACCAGTTTTGATCCTGACAATGTGCCCGTTGATCGCACCCCAACTTATTCTGGGTGAGTTCATTATGAACTTTTCACTTCAAACAATTTGTTTAGAATTGTCATATTTGATGGTATATTAAATCCCTACTTCCCCTATTTATATTCAATATTACCATATTATGAAGTTCAGTTTGGTATACACCATCTGGCTAAACATTAGCCTTTTTTAACTGTGCATAAAAGACCTGGAAGATATTTTTGAGTCATTTGGGGAAAGAAAAACCAGGATCTTTAATACTTTTTTTGATATGTCAAGTGTAAATTAAAAATTAATTCTATATACTGTATTTCATGACTCATAAAACTACCCCAAGCATTTACATTTAATATTAGATTATGGAATTAGGCTACATATTGATAGTCTATGGTATTTGGGTAAATATTAGCCTGCCAAATACCTTGCCAATACAAATATTTTTTACCTTTTTTTTCTTTAAAAGTCAGTTCTTGTATGCTATCAAAATTCATCAGTTTTCCTTTGTATTTGATATTAGATACTAATACTGGCTATCTATGGCATCTGGTTACAAGATGTTTTAATTTTTCTTACAAGAGCTGGGAAGTATTTTTCAGCGTTTATTTTTTTTATTGAATAAAAAAAAATAGGAAGGAGTCTTAAATGCCATCAAATATGACAAGTAAAATGAGGCATTTTGTTTTTTGCAATTGCTGTTCACATGTTTTGTTTTAATTTTCTGCTCGTCCTCACAAAAGTACTAAGTGCTTCATTCCAAACATATAATCTTAGTTTATTAGATCAAAACATAGCAGCATTAATCCAAGCCTGATTTAGACTTGAATCTCTGTAAGGTCAATGCATGACATTTTCAATAGAAATTGATTTTCTAACTCACTTTTATGATAAATGTTTGAACTTTTTAATTCACAATTGTTTGTCATATTTTTCTAATCATGTGTTTTTTTCTTTGAGAGACTAACCTCCTAGCCATGGATCTATAATCCAAAGCACATCACAGCAATAACCGCCATAGTCTTTTATTTTGTCCACTATTATACTTTACTGCATTTCCCAACAATATAACAATATACTTAGCCACTAATATGCACTATAGTTTTTTATTGATGTAGCTTCCAGTTTAACTAATAGATGGAACCACTGTAGCCCCTTATTTCATTCACTTTGTGTTGTTGTAATCCTCAAAGAAATAATAGTATAATAAGCCACTAATATGCACTATAGTTTTTATTGATGTTGCTTTCAGTTTGACATAGATGAAACCACCGTAGTTTCTTATTTCATTTACTTTGTGTTGTTGCAATCCTCAAAGAAATAATTGTAGCGAGTAGCAAGAGGCATGAACTCAGATAAAACAGACATCATGTGTTTTAATCAAGATAGTGTCATCTGTCATTAAATGGCAAGCCTCTGAAATTAGTAGGCCAGTTCATATACCATGGTAGCAGTATCTCCTCTATTGAAAGTGATGCCAACATATATATAGGTAAAGCATGAACTGCTATTAACATGTTAATCACCATATGGAAATCTGATCTTTTAAGCTGTAATAGTGTCAGCACTGCTGTATGGTTGCACCACTTGGACTTGCAGAAAATACTAGATGGGAACTACACAATGATGCTGCATATTGTTTTGAACAAGTTCTGGAAGTAGCACTGAACAAAATAGCAGTTGTATAGCCACTTACCTCCCATCTTGCACACCATCCAAGTAAGAAATGCAGGACATTGCTGGAGAAGTAAAGATGAACGTTCTTGTATTGACTCTTAAACACACTAGTGTTGACCAACCAGCAAAAATTTATATTCATCATTTCTGTGTAGACACTGGATGTGATTTAGAGGACTTGTGATTTAGAGTGATGGCGGATAGAGATGGATGGTGAGAGAGAGTCAAACAAATCCATGCTTTTAGCATGTCATGATGATGAAGCCGCTAATATACACTGTAGTTTTTACTAGTATAACGTTTAGTTTAATCAAAAGATGGAACCACTGTAGCCTCTTATTTCATTCACTTTATGTTGTTGCAATTCTCAGAGAAGTAGCAATACACTAAGCCACTAGTATGCACTATAGTTTTTATTATTGTAGCTTTAAGTTTAACTGATAGATGGAACCACTGTAGCCTCTTATTTCATTCACTTTATTGTGTTATTGTAAATAAATGGTTGTATTATTAAATGTAAAGTGTAGATTTCCTACTTGACTAGTTGACTATATTTCAAATTAGTATTTTACCAAAAATGGTTCTCCCTTATAATATTTTGTATCAAATGTTTATAAATAGTTTCAAATTAAAAAAAATTTCTTGGTATTACACTAAACTAGATCCAGTGGTGAGGCTTTAGTTCTGTAGCTCTGGGGAGTGTGGAGTAACCTTTTGTGGCTATTATTTTCAGGTCCACTCTGACCTAGAGTGGTCATGCATGTTAAGGTCTCATCTGTGGATCAAATAGAGTGGTTTAAAAACTATTAGTATAGGATAAAAATTCTTGAAACCATATAACTGTATACTAATTATTTGTATTAGATAGAAATACTTGATACCTTATTACTGTGTGTAAACAAATTATATTTTATTATTAGCAAATAGGAATAGTTGCTTGAAACTATATAATTGTTTAGGAATTATTTGTATCAAATTTCAGCATTGAATAACCTATAAGGTGTTGATATACTAACCAAATCAAACTAAAGAAAATTGAATTAAACAAAATATCGATAATATAAAATTCTTTGCCCAGTCAGCTGGGGCTATAGAATACACCGACTGCACCTCTGCAGAGGAGTAAGAAGACCCCCCCCATGAGTGTCCTGGATATATGACACTAAACACTCTGATGGTGAGGTTCCAGTGATGCTGGACCTTATGGAATACGGAGCACCTCTTCATTGCCATTGCTCTCTAGCCCGGAATGGTAGCACCTGATAGGGCCCTATCTATGGGTTAAATAGAACTAACTGCATACTTATGCTTAACTGAATTATTTGAATTAGAACTATTTGACTAAACTGAGTAGCTTGAAATAGAACTGTTTTTGACAATTAAACTGCATACTTACATTTAAAATGCATGCTTATGCTAAACTCAATTGTTTGAAATGGAACTGTTTTTGACATTGAAACTCTGCTTACACTAAACTGAATTATTTAATATAGAACTGTTTTGACATTTAACTGTGTATAATCAAAATCTGTACTTATAGTAAACTGAATAGCTTGAAATAGAAATGTTTTTGACAATTAAACTGTATACTCATGCTAAACTGAATTGTTTTAAATAGAACTTATTTCTATGAAAATGGATTTGGCATTAAATAACCTACAAAGGTTGATATGCCATAAAACCCGACCAACCAAAATATAAAATTCTAAAATATTTTATGATGATGAAGTGCTGAATTGAACCCTTAACTGAAGATTTTATTTTCAACTCAGAAATGTATGCTAAGAAAAATAGTAATTTTCTAGTTTCATTTATATTAATAATTAGGAAATTTGTTTATCTGTACTCTTTAAACAGCCAAACAATTTGATATAGATCTACCAAATTTCTCAGGACTAACATCTGACTGGAGTCTTCCACCATTGTCATTTGTCATTATAAAAGTTGGTAGGAATCTCTCTCCAAGGAGTTAACACCTGATTGGAGTCTTATGTTAAAATCATGATAATTAATTAGTACAGTAAAAATTACTGCTTCTGACCATTCAGTGTAAATTTTAATTTTTTGCAAAATACATTGTTTGGGGATGTCATCAAGATGTCTGCAAACAATTAATTCTTATGTAGATTCTAGGATTTTTGAAAGCTATAGCTATATATATATATATATATCAGTTTCGTATGATCTGACTGATTAAAATAACACAACTCTACACCAACAGTGTAAGAAATCATTTTTCTGTCTTTAAACCGAGCTGCAATCCAAGTCCTGTTCTTTTATCTGGTATAAACAGATATTTCAGCTAGTTTTAATATCTATGGAACTAAGTTCACTTAATTTGCATGATTTTGAGGTGGTTACTGGAAGAGTAGCTTCTAGGAAAATGTATTGTTGATTAGAATTTATTTCTAACAATTTTGATAGATTTAAAGGAAGCAAAATGACCCAAATTTGGTCTCTAAAAATTCAGTGGCTAGGAGGTTAATAACGTTTGCATTAACTAATTTACCTAAATTTGTAACATAATTGTAATATATTCACTAATGTGGGATTACCAAAGATAGTCATGGATGACATGATTAAAGGAACTTTTCTTAGAGAAGACACAACCCATGACCAATTGAATTTTTCGCCCACAATTTTATGTTGCTTTTTTTTATAGGTTAAATATGATAACTTTTTTTTTTCTTAGATAAATTAGGTTTTTTTTTAAATTGTTCTCATGAATCAGATTATATTTTCTCATTTTATTTTAAATAAATCAAAAAATTTTCATATAAATATATTTAATCCTGACAGGAATTATAAAATGGTTATTTTTTAAAAAAAATTTTTCTTTCATCTTCTTGATCATAGCAAGCTTAAGTGGAAAAGGTAACGGCTGACATTGTTTTTCCATCTTTTTTTCATAATCCACCGCTATGCTGTTTGGGTGTTTGTATGCATGTTGAACATAGGACTAGAAGTGAATGGAAAGGTCTTTAACTAATTTTTATCAGACATTTTTTAAGTTCACCCAATACTTTAACATTAGTATTTGATAATTATTAACTCTTTTGCTGGTAGAACAACATTTTTGTTGCTACCAGTAGACAGGCAGAGCAACATTTTTGTCACCACTGGTACATTAGGCAGAGCAACATTTTCATTGTTTTATCTACTTGCAAAAGAGTTAAAAATCAAAATTTTTGAATGAAATGTTCTAAGGAAAAGTTTTCAGATGATCATGAATATTTAACAAACCAGAAACATAAGTAAAAGACCTGATATTCACTTTTAGTTTTAGACTAATTCGTAAGCAGTGATCTTATTCACTGTTTCAATTTATTAAGACTATTTGCTTATCTATTCACCTTCATGGATCAGTGTTTATATATACCCACCTTAGCTTATTCACTCTTTTTCTTTTCATATTATGCTGCAGTATTCATGTTGTAGCTTTCTGCACTTTTGGTTTATATTTATAATTTTAAAATCTATATCTTTACTTGTATATATATATATATATATATATATATATATATATATAGAATTAACTTAAATCGCTAGTCGAAAATCTTCTACTAAAGTTTCACCTTAACGGATCATCAGGAAGTTTCGCGATTTTCGACTAGCGATTTAAGTTAATTCTATAATTGGCTCCATTGGTTAATGTTGAGCACTTTAGTAATTATAGCATTGCAGTATCCGCGGAGGGTTTTTTGGTTTTCTTTTGGCCACTGACTTAGTACCCCTTGATTTTTTTCAAGGAGTAGGACGAGGTTGGTCTTTTCTTTCTTTTTTACCCAAAAAACTTTTTCTTTTTCCTCTAGACCGGGATTCGAGATATTTTTATCTCTTGTTCCTGGCCAGGGGTTTTTTGTTTTTTTCTGGTACCGTGGATACTGATAGATAATTGATTAGTAAATATATATATATATATATATATATTGTATTTTTGGGCAGCAAGTGACTGTTTAGACAAGTTTGGTCAAAGGCCATGGAACTTTCCTTTTTTATCATTTTATGTTTTTTTCTTTAGATTTCTTGCTATTTTCTTTGTATCAGGGTCCAGTTGATAGAGAAATTTTCATAAATTCTGCTCCCAAGCACTTTTGATCATATTTGAACTAAGCAAAAACAAACAACGCCTTAAAAAAGAAATGAAAAAATTAATCCCCTTGAAGATGATTAATTGATCTGATCAAAAGAACTTGGAGGCAGAACCTAGAACAACTTCTTTATCAACGAGACCCTAATACAAAGAAACTAGCTAGAAAGCTAGCAAATAAAGATAAGATTATGAAATTGGAAAATTCCATGGTCTTTAACACACATACACACACACACACACACACACACACACACACACACACACGCACACACAATCACCCAAGGAGGAAAATCAGTAGTCAGTTGAACTTCGTAGCATATCTACCATCATAGTTTATTTGGAGGGAAAAGAGTAATAAAGGAGAAAAAACAATCCCACACACACACACACACACACACACACACACACACACACAAAATCACTCTGGGAGGAAAATTAATAGTCTGTTGAACTTTATGGCATATCCGCTATAATAGATTATTTAAGGGGAAATGAATAATAAAGGAGAAAAACAAAACAAAAAAAAATTATATACACGCACATGTACACGGACATAAATACCCATGCAGACAAACAGATACACAGAATACATTCTTGTAAAAAAAAAAAAAGAGAGAGAAACAACATCTGCTGAGACGAAAGCTTGTCAGACACAATTAACTCAAACTGAACATTCACAGACACAAATCCTGGAATTAAAAAGAAACACAACCCTATCAAAACATTTGCCACTATAAAAACCAAAAGGAAGACTGAAATAAACCATTTACTTCCTGAAGATGACTTAAAATGTCAGAAACACCTCTTGTAAAAGAATGAATAACCTAAAAGCAAGTTCTCTTGTGAACCTATTCATTTTATAGTATTTACTTTTTTCTCTTATTGGACCAATGGTAAACATTTATATGCCCCCCCACACATACACGCACACGTGCATGCACACATACATATATATGTTGTGTTGCTGGCTAAAGAAAGACACACAGAACACAAAAATGTAGATAGAAAAACATATATATTCAAGTAACAGAAACAAGATACAAGTGAACTGGGTTAGACTAGTTAGCTGAGAGTCCAGTCGGGTAGTGACGATTGTCCACTACGCTAGTGGTATTACACATGATTGTGTTACGTGGGTCTGGATCAACTCTGGTGAACCCTGGTCAACACTCTGTTGACATGTATTTATGGAGGAGGGTGAGTCCATTATATAGGGAGTACAACAATATATCAAATGTGTATTTAGGTAACAGATTGGTATATTTTGTTGAAAAACAGACGAGGATTTAGTTTAGCTTTTTAGTCATCTTTTCTTGTTATAGAATAAGATGTCAGAACTGGTTGAAGGCATTAAAAGAACTCTCCAAAGTCTTTATTGGTGTAGTTTTGGTATGAATACTTTCAACCAACTTTGGTCATAATCAAAAATGTAGGTAATCCTTTGTACTAAAGAGCAGGATTTGTTCTGTGCTCAAAGAATTTTTGGAGTGGACGTGTTTATCATATGCATGTGATGTCATGTTTGAACACGTAGACCATTGGTACTGGATTGAATGTGTAGAAATAGCAGTTAAGAGTTATAGGACTCTGAATCCCCCTTTGCACCTGTGTCAGATGCATTTTAAAAACTAAAGAAGTTTTATTTTGTGTGGGATGTCTGTTCTTTATAAGTATCTTTTTCAGACTATACCAATAAAGACGTTAGACAGTTTTTAAACTATGTTCCACCACAGTTGTGACATCTCATTCATCGACAAGAAAAAATTTTTAAAATAAAAAAGCTAAGCAGTAATACCTTGTCTGTTATTTTCAACTAATATATATATATTTAAAATCTAGAAGAGTTGTAAACTCATTAAAAGATGAAAATGATCAATACATGAAAAACAAATGCGTGTAGAGCAAATATAACAACATTAAATAATAAAAACTGAAGTTAATATTGTCGGCCATGGCTACAGCTATCTCAACTAGTAGGAGAGGAACTGCATGATCGAAACTATTATTTGCATACTTGCTCAAACAAGCGGCAGTACCAACTTGCCTCTGCACGATAACGGCATAAAGCCTCTAAGCCAGAACCACAAACAGCATCACCATAGTATTACAGTATAACTCCTGACTCTAAGTTTCACATCACCTGATGATTGGTGCTGTGAAACTCAGAGAGTTATGGGTCATTAATGTGAATCTTAGTTTTGGAGGATTTTTTAAATTGCTCTTTCTCTCTCTATATAACAAAATGTTAAAAATTTATATTAACCATCAGAACTGGTGAAAAAGGCTTCTTTCTTGTGTTTTGTCGTGTTATTTTACTTTTTTATTTTGTAATTTTTATCTGTGTAAAAAATTTTTTGTGTTTCTGTTGAATTTTAAATGTTGGTATAATTTTTTTAATGAATCTTTTATTATTGTAATTGGGAGAAAAAATAAAATCTATAAATATTTAATTTATTGATATTTAAAGATATTTAATTAATTAAAACTGGAATTGAATGACAACCTGGGTGATTTGCAATAAAATGCAACTAGCATTGGTAAGATAAATAATATATAAGTTAAAATTATTAATAATGGTTGCTTTTATTTTATTCTATTTAAAAAAAATTTTACCCTAAATTTTTGAATTTATTGAATGTCAAACTTTTTTTTTCTTTTTTTGAAATATACTGTCCTTTTAACTGGCGAGGTGTAGACAGAATTCTAATCAATTGGACCCAAAATTGATGATTTCCAAAGGTTTTTCATTATACACCGGCAAATTAAGCCTGTATGACTTAAAAGTGAATGCTTTATTTGATACAATAATATTTTTTAATAACTGTGCTCTAAACATTTGGCTTTCTACTTTGCTAGAATAGTTCAAAAACTGCTGGTCTTAAGAACAAGGCTTAAGATTTTGAATACCTGTTTCAAAGAGTTTCTTTTGCTGTTCTTTGGATCAATACATTTTCAATTCATTTTACCAGGATTGTAGATCAAATATGACCTCTTCCACTTACTTTTTTAAAATCTATTTTTTGCATCATCATCCTCATCATTTAAAAAATTTCTGTTCCTCTTTACAATTGTTTTCTTTTTGGGTTTTTAGGGGGGGGGTATTATTTTACAAAGAATATGGTGCTAAAAAATTTTTTAATACAATTTTCAAGCATTTTAATGCCAAAAATCAGAGCATTTTGTTGTCTTAAAAATGTTCTACTGTTATATATGTGTGTGTGTGTGTGTGTGTGTGTGTGTAAGTAAATGATGGCGTATTTTGAAAATCTATCTTTTTGAAATGTATCAAATTTGGGTCCAATCAATTGGAATTATAGCAAAAAACAATTAATTTTTGTTTCAAATTACTTTTGATGTTTTAAATTAAATCTATGAGAATTTGTCCATTTTTTCTCTTCATAAATCTTAACAGTAGATCTATAAGTATAAACAGATATTTCATTTGAATTTTTTTTTAGATCTGTTAAAACTTACTGGAAGCTGTTAACTTATTTAGTTTGAATTAACTGTTTTTAATTAATGGTTAGTTGAAGATAACAAGTCAATATCCCTTCAATAATGACACATATTTCTAAGTATTACATCTAATGATTTAAATCAAATTTGTTTCTTCTCCATTGTAATTCACTATAGATTTTCTGACAATCTTAGGACATCATTTTTAAAGTCAGAATACGACTGTTCTCAAAAAAATATTTACAGCTGAGTTGATATCATTTTTAAGGGTCTTTCTTCTAATTAAAATTGCTACAATAATTTGCGATTATTTTGTTTATTTCTCTCCTTTATCTCCCTCTGCTACTGCTTTTTTAACCTTTTAAACCCTGAGTCTCCCATGACTGTTGGCCTTTCATCTTGTGCTCCTGACTTGAAAGATAGTTGAAAACATAAACTGTTGTCATCTGTTATTTAACTGTTTTACATACTATTAAATAACAGACCATTTAAGATATATCTAAAAGGTAATATAATTACATATGAAGCATTTGCATAATGGTTACAGTGTTCACCAATGTTCTGGAAGACCAGGGTTCAATCCCAGGTCAAATCATACCAAAGACTTAAGAAATAGTACTTGATGCCTCCAAGTCTAACACTCAGCATTATAAGGTATGAGTCAAGGGTAAGTGGAGCAATACAGAGAAAAGAGCAGCATCCTTGACACCTTGGTATAGTAGCTATTGAAAAAAGAACCTTCAGGTCACTCTCAACTTTAGTTGGCCAACTAATCTATTGGCAATAGTGATGTAGAAGGGGAGATGTCTGAAATTCTGCCCCCACTCCCCAAGTTTATGTGCTTCTAGGTAGCATCTCAAATACCGGCCACTTGGGTTTAAAGGGTTAAAAGATAATTTGAAAGAAATGAATTTGAAGGGAGGATAAAAGTAAAGAATTAAAGGCAGTTGATATTATGTTTTGATAATATCAAATTCAGTTAGCAAAAAAAATTTTTTTTTTAATTATTATGAATATAAAATAAGACTTTTATTAAGGCAAGTTATTCCAGATCTACTTATGACTGGTACTGTGCATTAGGCCAATTAAGCAGTTGCTTTGGTGCTAAAATCCTTATAAAAGATGCTGCTTAGTGTATGCTATTTGCCATATCACAGTTATGAATAGATGTATGGATAAAATGTTTAATAAAAAAGATGACATGAAAATCAATTTGGATGAGTGTTTTATATATTTATTACTAAATAGATTTAAACAGAAAAAAAACCATAGAAATATGAATAACAAAAAACAGAATAACAAAATCTTATTCCTGACATTCACTTATGTTCATATACCATTTGATGCCCGTAGTGTAATAGTCATCGTCATAGGAAATCAAGACTGTGACAGGAGTTCAAATTCTGGACAAAGTTGATTGCATTTCATATTGCCCTAATACTCATGGGAAAGGTATGAATCTAATTATTCTCCCTCCACCTATAGGAAAATAGTAGAGCAGACTGTGTTCTTTAGGCTTGGTTATGCAACCAGTGTAGGAGAAGGAAAACTCTGAATTTAAACCTGTTAAACTCTGCTTAAAAATTGACCTTGTACCACATGTTGCACGTGTGGAATTGGTAAATACGCATATACCATTTGATTCTAATTTTTTGAGTATTTCATGATTCTAGGTAAATTCCTAATATCAAATTGTTCTTATAATACAAAGTTTCCCTCTCCCTTTAGCTCACTTTATTAAATTCTTTAAAAAATATCAAATTCTGAATTGACCTGCAATGAATTTACCCTTTTGATGAATTTACCCTTTTGATGAATTTACCGTACAATGAATTTTCCCAACAATTAATTTATAAGGTGCCCATGGTGTAATTGTTATCGTCATTGGAAATGGACACGGCAACTCGAGTTCAAATCCTGGACGAGACTGATTGCATTTCACATAGCACTAATACTCTTGGGAAAGGTATGAATCCAATTATTCTCCCTCCAGCTATGGGTAAATAGTAGGACAGACTGGGTTCTTCAGCATTGGTGAGGCAACTACTCTGGGAGAAGAAAAACTCTGAATTCAAACCTGTTAAACTCCGCTTAAAAATTGACCTTGTGTCACATCCTGCCCGAGCGGAGGGGTTGGGTAAATAGGATTAATTTATGATTCACGGTATTTCACTTCACACACAACAAAAATAATTTCAAAATTCTTTAACTCATAACTGAAAGAACTATCATCAGACCAATTTCAAAACAATCAGCATTCCTAATTATGTCACCATGACAACCTCAAAAACAAATGAAATGTTCTCCAATATTTTCCCTAAAATTTAAAAAAAGAATTTCCTTCTAATAAATCAGAAGCTTAAGAGCAAACTATCATAAATATATAAATGCTCAGGGAGGATTGGATTCATGCCTTTACTACAGGGTGTGGAAGTAAAATATGGAATAGGGAGGATTGGATTCATGCCTTTACTACAAGGTGTGGAAGTAAAATATGGAATAGGGAGGATTGGATTCATGCCTTTACTATTGGGTGTGGAAGTAAAATATGGAATAGGGAGGATTGGATTTATGCCTTTACTACAGGGTGTGGAAGTAGAATTTTACATACATTTTTAGTCTGATTAGTCCAGTTTAAAAACAAAACTTGATAAATCTAAATGTTCATAATTAGCTCTATTATTCAAGCAATCTTTCATCAAAATTCAGCCCAATATGAGTGAGCAAGAAAAGAAACAACAAAGAATCTATGATTTGCTTAATGCCAAAATCTGGCCAAAAAAATTTCCCAAATGATAGGAGTTTCTTTATGGCCTCCAACAAGCCTAGTCCTTAACCTCCTTGATTACACTGTATGGGGTATTTTAGAAAACAAAACAAATGCAACTTCCCATCCAAATATTGGTTCACTTAAGACTGCTATTGAGAAGGAATGGAATAAATGTCTGAAGAATTTATTTTGAAGGCATACAAATCATTTCGAAGGCTTGTTGATACAATAATTGAAAAAAGTGACAGCTTTATTGAGTAAATTTACTGTTTTTATGTCTATCCTCTTATTTTGTTGTTTATTTTTTAACATGAAAATTAATCTTTTTTTATTATAGAGTTATTTATTATTATTATTATATTTATATAATATTATTATATTTATATAATAATTTATTATTATATTTATATAATATTATTATATTTATTATTATTATTATATTTATTATTATACTCGAATATTCCTAATTTTGCTTCCGCACCCAGTAGTAGAGTTATCTGAACAACCTTATCAATATTTATGGCTAGGAAAGAAGGATATGCACATTTTAGAGCTGGCCTAGGGTTTTGAATATCTTGGTGCCACCCTTGCATCTAATAATTTTGAACTGTTTTGAAGCATACATGCAAGTTTAATAAAAACAGCTTCAGCAGACATTCCTTTTTCCAGTAATTTTGTATCTCCAAAATGATGGGGCACTTTAATTTCAACAATTTTTATTCTAAAATTAATTAGTTCCGACAAAATCTAAATACATTCTTAGAAACTTAAAGGCCACCTTCAGTGTCGATTAAGCTCAGCATAAAATCAAATCCTATTTATCAAATTTATATCAAGACTAACTGCAAATCAATAACTATGGGGAAGTACTCTATGATTATTATTATTATTATTTAATTGTCATTTCCCTTGAAAAATATAATGATCCAGGTGAGCATGGACCCAGTCTTCATGCTATTATTATTCAGCTGCAAATTGGATTGGGAATTGCTTTATTGTCTAGGTTAGCGCAATAGTCTTAAGTGCTCTAACAAAATTTTGCTATGATGTGCCACTTTTGCTATGTTGTAGTAATATACAAAACTTGGATCATTATGATTAAGATAATTCCTTGTATGCGTTGAACATACATCGATCTGAATATAATTATTCAAAAATTATTTTACATTTACTAAAACTTCTGAATATCACTTGATTAATATGAATTTAAAATATAAATTTAAAGGAAAAGTAAAATATAATTGATGACTGATACAGTATCTCCCAAGATGTTATTTTTATATATATATATATATATATATATAAAATATTCTCTGCCAAAATAAATTTATTATGACCACTTAACCGAGTTTGAGCTTCCATTAAATTGTACTATATATATATATATATATATATATATATATATATATATATATATATATATATATAATAAAATACCTGTATCTTTGGTTGCAAAGAAAATGAATTAAAAAAAAAGGTTTTTGAATTGCTAGGAATATACTTATTCATGAGCAATACTATATATATATATATATATATATATATATATATATATATATATATATATATATATATATATTTTATTCATTTATTTACTTATATATATATATATATATATATATATATATATATATATATATATATATATATGATTATTTATCTATTTTTATATGTATATTTATATATATATTATTGATTTACATTTATAGACGTAATTTTTTCTTTTTGTATTGAATGCTAAAAAGTAGAATTTGTTTATCATTGGACAACTGGACTTATAATAAAAATGTGTCAAAAATTATCACAGTAAATGGAAAGGTGCAATGCCTAATCTATCCCTCTCTCTATCTCTTTCTCTCTCTCTCTATCTATCTCTCTCTCTCTCTCTCTCTATATATATATATATATATATATATATATAGAGAGAGAGAGAGAGAGAGAGAGAGAGAGAAACTTAGATTTCATTTAAGTAATTGAAAAATCATAACTATAAAAGAACAAGAGTTACCTGTAAAAAAAAAAATCCAATCTCTACAAACAAATAAATGTTTTAATGGAAAACCTTTCAAAATTCAGCACATGTAAATATATTAAAACTTGATTCTTTATATCTTGTGAAACCAAATCCTATATTGAAAGCTAACCCTTATTCTTGAGGAATTGCTTGATGGCATCATTTGGCCACCTCTGTTTTCAAAGTTCTGCTGTGAATGAGTTGAGTTCTCCTTTGAGGATACAATATTGTCTGACCCAAATCTGTTCACAGTATATAATTCTTGGCTAAAAATGGCTGTTGCTAGATTCTACCAGCTACTAGAACCCTACTCTCTCACTTACCTACCTACCTATCTACCAGTCAGCAGCAGACAAGTATATGCTTCTGTTGGAGAGTAATAAAGAGGTGGTGGGGATACTAGAGAGAGAGAGAGAGAGAGAGTGAGAATAAAATTAAGCTATCATGATTTTCTGTTACCCCCATTGTGGAATAGAAACATTTTTATTCCTATCTACCCATCCTGCAGTTAACTGCTCAGGTTTGGAAAGCAGGTCTAACTTTTAAAAGGATTTGAAACAATTTTTTTCTTAAAATATTTATTTATTTATCTACCTTTTTATTTGGATTGGACTTCTTTACTTTTTTCCCACTTTTCTAAGCTAAAATCATAAATTTCTTGGCTTTAATTGAACCCAATTAGATGTACAAGCAGTGTCTCTCTGCAGAAATATACCTGTTCTAAATAATTCTCATTATTTAAAGATATTGTTTCTGTAGGAATGAGCAATATGACTGACTTCTAATATATTCTATTTAACCATTTTAACATTTTGATACACAAATTATATTTATTATAATAGGATAACTATTTTACTACAGTAGTAATATATATAATATACATATATATATATGTACTATGGGCTAACATAATTTTATATTAAAAAAGAAATATATATATATATATATATATATGTATATATGCACAACAAATTCTCTAATAAAATATAATTTCTTATAAATGAGTTAAACTATTATTATTGTTATATCTTATAATACATTAATATATATATATATATACATATATATTTATATATATAAATATATATGTATTTTTAAAAAAATTGCACCTGTCCATCTCTTGTGACATATTTTATTGACTCTAATCAAAATCTATTTTTGATTGATTGATTGATTTTTTAAAAATCTGATTGTTTTTGACTGACATCATGACTATTGCTGTCCGCAGTTTCCTGGTCAGTTTTATGGTGGATGCCAGGGGTGGAGCAATGCGAGGTAGTCGTCATTCAGGTGTACGAATCATCATCCCTCCTCGCAAAGCTTACATGCCCACCAGAGTGACTTGCAAATTGATTAAACGAGAGAAATTAAGCTATCCACCTCCCCTTAATGAAGGTGAGGCTTTGGCAAGTCGCATCCTCGAAATGGGACCAGTTGGAGTCAAATTCCTTGGGTAAGTATTTTAATATTATATTCTCTTTATTCTTTTCCCTATCTTTCCTATCACTGTTTTTCCTCTTTCCTTGTTTTCTTTTTCCTCTTTTTTCCTTTTGCCTCTTTTTCTTTTTTTCATTTGTCTTTTTCCTCTTCTTTTTCCGTTTTTTCTTTTCATTCTTTTTTCTCTTTCTCTTTTTTCTTTTCCCTTTTTTCCCTCTTTACTCTTCTTTTTCCACCTTTGTCTATTTTTTTCCACACTCTCTCTCTCTCTCTCAATCTCTCTCTCTCCTCCCTTTTGCTTTCTTTCCTCCTTTCTGTCTCTTTATTTCCCTGCTCTCTCTTTCCTTCTCCTTTCTCATTCTTTTCCCCCCTTTCTATTCCTGTTAACATGTTCCTTTCTTTGTGCTTATTCCTCTCGTTCTTGTTTTTATTTTTTTTTTTACATTTGTTTCCCACTCTGTTTTTATTTACTCCCTCTCACATTATTACATTTGGACCCCCTTTTCCTGGTTTGTTCACTTTGCCCCCCTTTCTATTTTATTTTTTTTCCCTGTTCTCTTGTGTTTACCTTCACACACATACACACACACACTTTCTTTTTTTAAATTTTTTTCCTTACTTTTTTTTTTTTCTTTTCTTTTTAATATAAAATCTTGTTAATAAATATGTTTTTATATTTTTGTAAAAATGAATTAAATTTTTATCTTTTAAATTGTTCAGTTAAATTTTCACTATTTGACATAAAATTTATTTATCATTTAATCATCAAACTTTAGTAAACTAAAAATATTTTGTAAATATATATTTTTTTAATTTAGCTGCGTAAAAAAAAAAAAAAAAAAAAATTCATTTTTGTACAACACTGATACAAATTGAACAATTATTTGTGTGTGTGTATGTGTGTGTGTGTGTGTGTAAATATTAAGTTAGCAGCCAAGTGGTAAAATCATTTGTTGTACAAAATTTTTTCAACATAATCTCTTTCCTTGTCAATGCACTTAATACAGAAAGGAATATTAATCAAATCATGAAAATTTAACATCCAAATTCTTCTAATAACTGTTAGGCTATGATCTTAATGATTCATCCTTGTATTAAATCATCTTTTGTGTATGTATATAAATGTATGTTTGTAAATATAAAACTTGATATGGAATAAGACATGAATACCAATTTGGTCAATATGTTTATATATTTATTATGACATTTCACTTTGTATAAATTTCATCAGATAAGAATTAAAAAAAAAAAATTTTAATTCTAAGAAAAATATTGGGTTACAGTACAACTTTTTATGAGGTTGTCATAGCAATGTAATCAGGAATGACAACCATCATGAAACTTTAAAAAGTGAGAAACAAAAAAGAAAAAAAAAGAAAAAACAAAAGCTTCATAACAATTGGCTATACTAACTTCATTCCTATAACAACCTTTCAGACAGTTGTAATATTTCCCCAATATTTTTCCAAAAATTAAAAAACTTTCCAACTCATTATCTCTGAGAGAGCAAAACATCTGATTAGATAAATAATCACTCCACCAAATATGAGACAGTTGGTAAATATCCAAATATAACTATCATATTCTTTCAGTTATCAATATATACACGCGGCTAATTCTCACTATTTAATAGCTAAGATGCACAGTCTTTTAAATTTGCAATGCTATGATGGAGATGAAAATTTAGTAGTTATTATAATTTTTGTTTTTTCCACAGGTAATGGATATCTCATGAGTTTATTCATGTAAAATATTTTTACAAAAACTAGAATAAAATAAAATTATATTCTTCTGTATCATGGCAGCACATTTAGTGCAATAGTTATTATCATTGAAAATACAATTAGCAATCAAAGTTCAAATCCTATACAAGGCTATCTGTGTTTCACGTCACACTAATACCCTTTGGAAAGGCGTAAATTTATTTGTTCTCTACCCAGCCTTGGGTAAATAGGAAGGGAAACAAGGTTCTGTAGTTTTGGTAAAGCAACCCACAGGAGAGTCCCTGTAATGGCTTAAATTGTGGACTGTGGCCTGGAAGTAAGTGAGTTGAAACTTATAGTTGTGCTATTATATTCACTTTGAGACTAATGCCTTTAGGAAAGGTATGAAGACTCTTATCTCCCACAAGCAATGGCTAAAATTATATATATATATATATATATATATATATATATATATATATATATATATATATATATATATATAGTCAAATTTGCTCAAAACATTACCAAACAAACAATTTAAAGAACCTCTTCAAAAACTCCAAACCAGAGGAAATCTTAAGCTTTCTAAAAGAAATCAATCTCTTCATTAAAATCTAGTCAAATATAATAAAACATAACTAAAACTCATACCTTAAAACCTAAAACATGCACAAAAGGCAAAAGCAATTTAACCCTCTGGCATTAAATGACCCACAGGCGTTGATATGCCGTTAAACAAATCTCAAACTCAAACACAAGCAATGGGTTGAATAGTACCAATGGCATATCAATCTTCATGGTTTATTTAATGTCAACGGTTCTTCTACAAGGATGGCATCAGCATTAAATTAACCACAAAAGTTGATATGCCGTTAAACAAAGAAACTGAAAGTCAACCAATCTATGAGAAGGAAAACTCTGAATTCAAGCTAAACTTTACTCCAATTAAAATTGGCCTTGTGTCACATCCTACCCATAGCGGAGAGTTTGAATACATCATCTCCAGTGTTATTGTGAGGATTGACATCTTCCTTAGTTTAACATAATATCATAGTATTGTTGCTATTGTGGTGGAATTAATGTTTTTTCAATTATATTTTTAATGCCTATCCAGAATAACACAACAATGAAAATTTTATTTTTAATGTGCACAATATATATATATATATATATATAATATTATATATATCATATTATAAGAGTGTTGGTTGTCACTAAATCACTTTGTGTGTATGTGTCAAACCAAGGGCAATATAATATGGAAAGGACTCAATATCTAGGATAGAGCTATTATGTAATAATAATATATATATATATATATATATATATATATATATATATATATATATATATATATATATATATTTAATTCATAGAATGTAGACAGTGACCCTGGGTTTCATGGAGTTTTTTTCAAAACAACAATCATCAGGCAGTTAAGAACTGCAAAAAAAACATGAAACCCAGGGTCACAGTCTATATTCCATGAATTATATATATATATATATATATACTTAAATTCATGAGCCAGACTAAATTAAGTTCCAGTCATTTGCTTTATTTTCATTTTCATTTTTTCCGAACAGTTACTTAATCCCAGAATGTTAAAATCATACATCAGCCATAACTCTACACCCTTTCCATGGCTGGGAGAGGAAAGACAAAAGAAACATCACTGACAGCTGTATTATAGCTAGTTGAAGATATACTGTTAGGATAAAACTGTTCAGTTATATATATATATATATATATATATACATATATATCAGTGGCGACTCTAGCCTATTTTTGCTACTCGTGCCCCCCCCCCCGCGCCCTCTGTCAACTTCAGTTCCCAACCCGTGGTCCGTGGACCCAAAGTAAGTCATCATAGTTGCTACTGCGTGATTTTCCATTGTATAGCACAGATTGACAAATGTACTTTGCATGGGTTTTTTTTTTTTTGTAAGCAATGAAGGTACTATATAATTTGTAGTCTAGTTAATACAGTAGATAAGATAATTTTTTTCCTTTCAAAAGTATAGAATAAAAGAGAAGATGTTCATTACTATGACGAGAAAAATATGTTTATTAGAATAAAGAAACTGATGACAACATACACAGACACAGCTAGTAGTTTCAATTTCGCTTAAAATAAAGATTATTTGTTGAAAATGTATTCAAATAAACAAATTTTAGTTACAGAATGTAATATATGCAACATTCATTAAAGAAATAGACATCTGTTAGTGAAAAAACGAATTAAAACACGCTGTTTAACCAACATTTACCATAGCGATGATGATGACGTCGGCGACGGCTCTAATCTGCTATCCCCTCTCTCTCTCTCTCTCTCCCCCTCTTCTCAAGAAATCTATCAGCAGGCACAACGTACTAAAATTTTTGAGCACGGAGTTAGGGTTGCTCTTGCAGCCAAAAGCGTATTTCTCTAACATTACTGTTATTATAAGGGTCTAGTGCCTAACACGGATAGCGCGTTCAACATTATAGCCGATTCTATGGAATGTTCAATGAATCTGACGGTGGCCGGACAAAGATCATCCGTTCAAAACAGCATCGTTGTATTATTCCCAGATATAGTTATGAACTTTTAGCTACTTAGTTATCGAAACATGAATAGATACGTAATTTAATTGAGATCAGACTAAGTATATTTGCTTGAAATTAATGGATGATTTTTAATCCATTTTGAATAACATTGACCGAGTTATTGGTTGTGCTGGGCACGAGTAGCACTAGTCCCGTCTCCGCCCCTGATATATATATATATATATATATATATATATATATATATATATATATATATAGATAGATAGATAGATAGATAGATAGATGTAGGTAAAATGGTGGGGTAAATTAGGCTCTCTAGCAGCCATTTTTGAAGATGGACAAACTCTGAATTCAAAACCTGAAGAATGTTCTTCAAGAGAATCCATAACACATTGATGCAGCATTCTTCTGTTAGTTCATCCAAAAGGTGTGGTTGGTTCTACACAAACCTTCACCACTATAAACAAATCACCGGTATTGGTAATCAAACGGTTTATATCTTTAACCGAACTGTTAGGCCCTCATATGTCAAGATCAATAGAGTCCATCAAATATAGTACATTACCACAGAATTAACTTACTCTTTTCTAGATGGTGAATGTAAATATTGCATGCACGCTCACATGCACACACACACACACACACACACACACACACACACACACACACACACACACACACACACACACACACACAGAGTACATTACCACAGAATTAAGTCACTCTTATCTTCACACACACACACACACACACACACACACACACACGTGTGTGTGTGTATTTATATATATATAACTTTGTACATTATCATAGAATTAATAGAAATTTTCATGGTTGGGTTATTAAGTAAAAACACCATATTTTCAAAGCCAATTACTCTTTCATACAAGAATACAGACAAAAGAGACAACAGCTTTCACTTTTATATAATTTCTAGAGCGTTAACTTAGCCTAGGTTTCACTAGGGTAATTTCTTTTTACAATTTTTTTTTACTTTATGATGGACTTAAAGGAATGTAACACATATCACATAACATCTGAATTTTACAATAACAGATGTGTGGTTGGGTATTTTTTTTATGCCAACAAATTTTAATGGCTTAACTTTGCAAATTGCTTACAAAATATATTTGAATATATTCACCTATTCTAACAATTATATATATATATATATATATATATATATATATATATATATAGTATTCTTTGGTCCAGTTAAACCGGAGTTGGGAGTAATTCCATCAGGACAAGAAATTATTCATGAGTGAATATTTAAATTTTCTTGGTAAAGAGCTCAATGTAACAATAATACAGAGCAATAAATTTTTTAAGAAAAACAACTGGTTTTGTTGTTTTTCTTTAAAAAAATAAAAAATATATATATAGTAAATTTTGAAGATGATTTTTTTTCAGTTTTTTATAATGTATGCATTTATCATCTTTAAAAATTTTTTTTTCATTTTTTGGGGTTTATTTTTTTAAATTCCTTTTGAATGATAAAATACTAGGAAACAAAATAATTTTTGATAGCGAAATAACCTTTACTGTGTTATTCCTGCAAGGAAATCTGCAAAGTTTGATTAGTCTAAAAGGTCATTTTTGTCAGTTGGGGAGGGGGAATGCCAAAAATCTATTAGTATATCCATAGGGTGCTCCACTGTAGAATAATGATTTGTAAGCTAATGTCATGGACCAATTATTAAGTAGTGAGTTCAATCCTCACCAGGTGGTCCATACTTTCATCCTTGTACCAAATCTAACCTACCCTAAGTTTTTTAGAACATTTTGTTAAGTATGATAATACTCAGTGTGTTGGACAAGTAGACCATTAGTATTTACCCAAGGTTAGGTAGAGAACAAATAAATTTACGCCTTTCCAAAGGGCATTAGTGGGAAGTGAAACACAGATAGCCTTGTATAGGATTTGAACTTTGATTGCTAATTGTATTTTCTATAATAATGACTATTGCACTAAATGCAATGCCATGATACAGAAGAATATAAGTGGGTACTTTTATTTTATTCCTTGAGTCCCTCATACTTCTAGCCTTGTACCAAACTAAGCTTAGCAAATGACATGTCTTCTAGCCTTGTACCAAACTAAGCTTAGCAAATGACATGTCTGTGTATACATCTCTGTTCAACCTCCTCTTACATATACTCTCAGGGTCATGGAAAAGTCACTTCCTATTTTAGAATTCTTATGATTTATTTCTTACTTATGATAGTAAAAATTAGTTATGGAAGCAAATAATGGAAAGAATCAGACAGTATGGAGTCAAAATTGAAAAACAAAGTAATCCAAAGTGATGAATTTATTACGAAAGAAAGTGGATATTAAAACATTTTAGTTTTAATAAACCTTCATCAGGACTTTAGAATGGTGAAACAAATGTTTTTAGAACAATGATGGATGTTTAATAAAATACAAAAACAGAGGGGGGGTGTCCTCATGTTGTAATGGTTAAAGCGATGGACTGTGTAATCGTAGTGAGTTTGTACTCCAGTCGCGCTATTACATTCACTTTCGGGCAAATACCCTTGGAAAAGATATGGACCCTCTTATCCTCCCAATAGTACCATAAAAGAATACCACTACTGTTCTTCTAGGAGAATGGCTTTGGCATTAAATAACCTACAAAGGTTGATATGCCATTAAACAAAGAAACCAAACCAAACCAAACAAAAACAGAGGAAGTAGAATATATACAAGTAAGTAAGTTGGCAAACTTAGTTGAGGGTGACCCAAAGGCTCCCTTTTCAATAGCTACTACA
>OY757918.1:94949087-94951587 GCA_963585895.1 Sepioteuthis lessoniana
AATAAATTTATAATCCTATGTGACCGGTTTCATTGTTTTTTCTTAAAGTGTGTATATATATATATATATATATATATATATATATATATATTATGACCGGACATTGCCTAGCGGTTAGAGTGTTCGCCAATGGCCCGGGAGACTTGGGTTCAATCCCAGGTCGAGTCATACCAAAGACTCAAAAATGGTACTTGATGCCTCCTTGCTTAACACTCAGCATTATAAGGTACTGATCAAGGGTAAAGTAGAGCAATCCAGGGAAGGAGTAGCGCCCTCCCCTACACCTTGGTGTAGTAGCTATCGAAAAGGGAACCTTCGGGTTACCCTCGACTATGGTCGCCAACTTTACTTTTACTTATATATATATATATATATGAATGCCTGCAGAGTCAGAAAAAAATCTACAAGGTTTCACCTAAATGGATCATAGAATTATAGAATAGTTTATAAAAAATTTATTACCCTATATATATATATATATATATATATATATATATATATATATATATATATATATATATATATGACCATAGACAAGTTTTTCTTGATTTTTTTATTTCTTCCCAATCACTTTCAACCATCATTGGTCATTTTCAAGGCTAAAGTTGAGATGTTATTGTTTTTGAATTCAAAGAAACTTTGATGTATTAGGTTTTTGTCTTTATTACATTAGAAATTTGAATTCATATTTTATGGTGCTTTTACAGAATAGTACAAACACAAGAATTGGTTATTTCTGTAGTAATCTACTAAAACAATTTATAGAAATGTGATATTTACATTCAGCATCCAGATAAGAGTAAGTTTCAGTCATTATTTCATTTTGTTTTTTAGTAGTTAGATTCAATACTTATCTCTTCAGCAAGCAAGACTTTTTTAGCCTCTGGCACAAATCAGACATTCAAGTATTTTAATTTAGTGGAAAACTGTTACTACCCAGTTTCTATGTATTTTAATATACCTTTTAAGCCCTCCTGCTTTATTATATTCTTTCTCAATGGTGTGACAAATGTTGTTACCATTGGTAGGTATTAGATAATCCATCTGTGCTTTCCTTTCATAAGTATGTGAATAGCTTTTCATTCCAGCTTGACTGAGGAAAGTCCCCCATATACATTGCAAGTTAATTCTTGTAGAAGAAAGATCAAATTCTTGGTCTTTCCTTTAAGTTTTTCATTTTTTAATCCTGGAGTCTTCAAAAGTATGCATATACATGAACCAGACCATTAGTATAATGGTTAGAGTGTTTGCCTATGGTCTGGGAGGCTGGGGTTCAATCCCAGGTCAAGTCATACCAAAGACTCTAAAAAATGGTCATTGATATCTCCTTGCTTAACACTCAGCATTATAATGTATGAATCAAGGGTGAGTGGAGCAGTCCAGGGAAAGAAGACGTGCCTTCCCCTATACCTCAGTATACTAGCTATTGAAAAAGGAGCCTTCAGGTCACTCTTGACTACTGTCAGCCAACTTATATGTAAGGCATATTTTGTTAAAAATAACTGACAAGGATTTGGTGTTTAACTTTTTATTTAACTTTCCTTGTTGGTGAATACGATGTCACAACTGTTGTCAATGGTTTAAAAACTGTCCAAAGTCTCTGTTAATCAAATTTGAATATGGGTATTTTTTCCTCTTTGTTCATTGTTGAGAATGTAGATACTCCTACATTGTGGAGTGCTATGCATACATATATGCACATAGAAATACATGAACTTAAATGTAGATTCACACTTATTCAGACATTATCAAATACCAAACTAACTTTTGAAGCTGTAAACCCAATATGTAGACTGGGTAGTATTTTGCTATTCATTATAAGTGCAATATTTCAGGCTCAAGAAGATCATGTAATATACTTGTGATAAAAAAGGGTCTCCTTTCTTTTAATGGACTGATAGCTTTAAGAAAATATGTTTGTTTTTTTTTGTTGTTTTTTTTCTTTAGCTTTGGTACAAGGTATTTTAAAATTCTCTTTTAGACAAATTTTACTTTTGAATTATAAAATTTAAGATAATTTTTGTGGTGAAAAGACTTGTACATCATTATTGATCAAATATATGTGTGTGTGTGTGTGTAGAAAAATTGATAACAAGGTAATCCAAGTGGAAGGAGAGATTTATTGAGAAGTCAACACTATAGCATTTCAGTTCTACTGAACCATCATCAGAGCCATATATATCTTATTTTCTTTTCTCATAGCCCTGTTATCATTGAAGTGCCACATTTTGCATCCCTTCGTGGCAAAGAACGTGAGATTGTCATCATTCGTTGCGATGATGGAGAAAAATGGACGGAACATCCCATGCAAGCTACAGAAGAAGCTGTCAACGAGACACTCAATGGAAGTTTCGAAGGTCAAAATGCATCAGTGTCAAGTCTGTGGAGTGAGCATGCAATTTAGTTTTTTTGGTTCTTTTTTTTTTTTTTTTTTTTCGTTATTTTGCAATGTATATTTCTTTGATTTCATTTTGCATTCCACTCAGATTTTGATTTTATT
>OY757918.1:94956587-94976587 GCA_963585895.1 Sepioteuthis lessoniana
ATCAAGGATTTTCCAACTATATGCTGTAGATATTTAGTAAAATTATAAATATAAAACTAAACAAAAATACATTAGCCTATTTATCACCATTTCTTGTGGAATTCCAAGTAACCTCTTAGGTTCCACAGAACACCAGTTGAGGATCATTGGTATTGAGATTTGCATTTATGATTTTCAAGTTGTCATTGCTCATATTACTTATAATATAAATGCAATACAATTTTATTTACATTTTTTGAGTCTTAATTTTCCAGAAAAGTCATTGGAAAAAATAGGTAAAAACATTAGTTTCTGGTTAGAAATTTTCAGCTAAATACGAGGATCATTAAATAAGTTTCCAGACTTTTTTCGTATGGGCACTTTTATTGATAGTACACACATGAAACTCTAGTCCCCTTCAAAGTAATCTCCCTCCGACTGAAATGCACTTGTTGTACCATTCCAAAAACCTCCGGAAGGCTCCATGGAAGTCCTCTTGTGTGAGCATGTCAATGACCTTCGTTACAGCCTCTTTCATCTCCTTAATTGTCTCATAACGACAGCCTCTGAAGTTAGGAAATAACCAAAAGTTACAGGGAGCAAGGTCTGGACTATAGGGAGGGTGAGGAACTGTCTTGATGCCCATCTTGGTCAAATAGTCTGTGACAAGGATGGAGTTAGGGACTGGTGCATTGTCCTGGTAGAGATGCCACTGATCCGTTTTGAAGAGTGCTGGCCTCTTCTGACAGAATCTCTTCCTGAACTCCCTTAAAACCTCAACATAGTAACCCTAACCCTAACCCTTTGGCCAATCAATTCTGGTGTATTGACTTCCTTACTCCTCCCACACCTCTCATCCTCCATCACAGACTCCCTGCCTTCCTTGAATCTCTTATGCCACTAAAAAACTGATGCTCGATTCATGCAAGATGCTCCAAAAGCAGTCTGAAGCATTCCATACGTTTCTGTGGCCTTTTTTCCAAGTTGAAAACACAATTTTATTGCATATCGTTCTTCTAAAGTGTCAGATTGCATTTTTGAAAATCACCAGCTGTGACAATCAGGCTTTAGTATGGTGTATTCCAATTGCTGCTGTAGCTGTTCATTTGAACCTGAAATCATTAAAAATTGGTCAGTCATCTTATAAGATGTATAGCAATAACATACTGAATTTTCCAGAGTCTAAATTTTAAATGCCTGTACAAAAAAGTGTGGAAACCTATTGAATGCATCACGTATCTTTAAAAAGTAAAATTCAGTTAAGCTAACTTGATTGAGGGACACGAAATAAGGGTTCAGTTTAGCATTATATTTATATTGTAAATCAAACTCCTTGATGAAATTTTTTTTAAAGTTTGGGAATTTAACATGTCCAAAACAGGAAATAATCTTTTGAGTAAAGGTCTATGAAATATAAAAATACTTTTCATAAACATTGATGTTAATAAAATAATAGTATTATTAATACAATGGGGTCAAAGATAGTCTTTAAATGTATGCATGAAATAAGTTTTTGAGTAAAGGTCTATAAAAAAATGACTTTTGATACACCCTTATAAAATATAGAATTTCTATTTGTCAATTGAATAGATTTTGTGAGTGTCCCCTGATTTTATTGTTAAAATATTTTAAAGTTAATATTGCACAAGAATAATTTTTTTTCTTTTGAAAGCAAATTTTTTTTAAATATCAGCTTTTACTTTCTCTTCTTAATCAGGTTCTTATACAGAATAGCAGAACAAAAAAAAATTCCGTTATTCCTATGGTAATGTACAAAAAAATTATACATAGAAATGTAATACTTACATTTACCATCCAGATAAGAGTAAGTTTCAGTCATTGGCTTCATTTTTTTTTCCTGAACAGTAAAGTTATGTCTTCAGCTTGCCACAATTCACTTATCTACCATATTTCTTCAGTCTTTCCCTTCTTCAGTCACTTAGAGAGTGTTGAGTTATTGCCAAGGGTTGATATACTGAGGGATTAAAAAATATATTAACACTGCTATGAGAACACCTTGATATAACTTTAAACATGTTCACCATCCTTATCAAAACATTCATGGAATCTCCCACAGGTGATAAAAAATGTTAATATTTCTATAGGGAAGCTTAATTAGAAAAGCAGAATTGATTTTTACATAGATAATCTGTGGAAGGTTCCAGTAATGTGTTGACAGGATTTGGTGAACAGGTGGAGACTTCGAAACTCTCTTAAAAATATTAATATTTTTTTTTAAAACATCCTGTATAATATTTGCACTTAAATGTTTGGTAAAAAAAAAGAGGCAAATCACAGAAACTTACTCTTATCTGGTTGGTGAATGTAAATATTAATTTCTATATAATTTGTTTGTGCATTATTGCAGAATTAGTGGAAATTTTTTATTCTGAACAAACACCATTAATCTTTATCAATTTAAGGTCTTGACATATCCACTTTTTTTGTATCTATTTATCTATTCATTTATTTTTTAGTTACTCAAAGGCCAAATTTAATGCTCTCATTAATATCAAAAATCGACAAAAATAAATCTGGCCATTATTTTTTGCCTAAGCAAGATTCTGCATGGTTAATTTTGAAGAAAATTGGTCTTAAAAATAAGTTATTGGGATGGCAAAAAAGTTAATTAACATTTTTTTTGTTTAAATTTTTTTTTTGTTTGATGGCATTAACAGCATTTAGTTTTAACTACATTAAAAAAAATTGCTTTTTTTAGCATTGTGACGATGTAATATTGTACAGTTATTGATTCTATCACTGAAAATGAAAAAAAAAAGTAGGCAACATTTTTTAGTATTGTCTGCCATTTTTATTTTAGACAAAATACAACTCAAATGCAAAAAATTATGTACAAAATTGGCTTTAGAAATAAGTTATTTTATGGCTATTATTTTTCTGACATTTTATCATAAGGAAAAAAAATGTTTTATTGAAAAGTTTATTACAATTAAGTCTTATTAAATTGTATTTAATATTTCTTTTTTATTGTTTAAATTGATATGGGTACATTATATGTAAGTAAAGTTGGCAAGCATAGTTGAGGGCAACCCGAAGGTTCCCTTTTCAATAGCCTCTTCACCTAGGTGTAGGGGAGGGTGCTACTCCTTTCCTTGGACATTATATGTACAAATAGCATTATTTACTCAGCTTAGTGTCAAGCCCTGTTAGCAGGATTTAGAATCTACTGATTGTATCCCCTGCAGAGGTGTAAGACCCCCACCCACCCAGGATATCCTTGGTATGATACTAAACAGTATCTGGTGGTGAGGTTCCAGTTCTTGAACTCTAATGTGGGGTACATTACTCCCAGGTCCACTCTGACCTAGCATGGTAGTACTTGTCAGGGTCTTATCAATGGGTCAAATAGAACTGTTTAAAAATTATTTGTATTTGATAGAAATACCTGAAATCATATAACCATGTGCAAAAAACTCTTAAGAAACTACGCAAAAAAATATAAATGAGAACATATGCAATTCCCTATCCTTTAGGCATAAAATAACCCCAGACTGGTTGAAATGCCTTTAAAAGCACTCAATCAGATACTCTTATTATCTTAGTGGTTATAGCTACAACATTTCAACAACTGTACCCTGCACCTTTCTTCAAGTGTCATTGTCAGTAACTCTCTGGGAATTTTAAATCAAACTCTTTATTCAATCCGCAGGGATTGATTATTTTGATTTTGCTCTCCATGCTCATAAACAAGGTTAGAAGGTACAACAGCCCATTCAGTAAACATCAAAATAATGACATTAGTTAGAATACATCAGTATAAAAACAGGATACTTTCGAATTTTAAACATTCAGACAAAAATTATACTTATTTAACATTCAAAATTTGTAAAAATCACTATGAATTTCTTTAGCAAAAAGTATTCAAATTCTCACTTTATTTGAAAATTAAATAATTTTATATGTGACAAGTAAAGTTTTACTTAATATGTTTACTGAAGGTTGTTTTTTTTTTGTAATCCACTTATGTTAAGTAATTTTTTAATAAAAAAACATAATCTAGCATGATTGGATGATTTTTTAAAAATACTTTTCATGTATTTGTCAAAGTTTAATTCTGGTATTTAATTCTAATATTTTCAATTAAAAATGGTAATCTAACATGCTCAAATAATCTTCTTTAGAAATACTCTTTTTATATTTGTACTTTATTTATCAATAAATAATTCCCTTACTTAAAATATTTTCAGTTAGAAATGATAATCTAATTTGTCTAAATATTTTTTAAGAATTATTCTGTTAATATCTATACTAGATTTATCAATATTAAAATGTATAGTGATGAAAAAAGGCAAGATCTTCAAAGGATGATTTTATTTGTTGAAATATTTGCTAATATTAAATGTTTCAGTTTTTAGACCTTCATCTAATGAAGGTGTAAAAACTGAACGTTTCATGCTGCTGAATATTTCTACAAATAAAATCATCCTTTGAAGACCTTGTCTTTTTTCATACTGTTGGATTTATTTCCAGTTTTTCTAAGATATATTTTTTCTAATATATTTTGAGGTAAAAATAATCTTAATTTAGTATGTTTAAATAAATTTTTCTGAAATGCTCATCTTTCATATATCTACATAATTCTATATTGTTCAGATTATGTCTTCACTAAAAATTAATTTGCAATGTTTGTTTGGCTTCATTTCTTTTCTTTTTTTTTTTTTTTTTCTTTTTTTTTCTTTTTTTTTTTCTTTTCTGGGAGTTATTTTGGGATTTTATTTGTTATTTTGTTAATGAGAGTAAGGCTAAAATTAGTAACCAAAACCTTATTTTCTTCATTTTTAGCCTTCCGGGCAAAAGAGGCCAGTAAAAATTACTGTTTAAGCATTCTCTTACACTGCATCCATTAAAAAACAAAAACAAAAAAAAAAAACAAGAAAATGAAAAAAAAATTAAAAAAACTACTCCCTCTTTTTCATTAATTTTTATTTTTAGTTGTTGTGCATTAGATACTTTTTTTATATCAATCTATATATCTATAAATATATATCTGCTTTAAATCGAAGAAAAAGCTCATAGTCTAATCAAGCCTATTCCAAAACTTTTATGCTGTTGTCTCTATCAATATCACTAGGCACAACCAATTGCTCCAGAATTAGTGGCCAAGATGCTTGGTAATCGTGTGGCTGTCAGTCCTATAGTCACGGTGGAACCACGTCGCCGTAAATTCCACAAGCCCATTACTTTAACCATCCCAGTACCAAGGGCCGCCCAAAAAGGAATGATTAATCAATATGGCGGAGATGCGCCTACACTGCGGCTGTTATGCAGTATTTCTGGTAAGCGTAAGTTGAGTTTTGCTTGCTTCTCTGAACTTTCCTGCATGAACTAACTAACTAACATTTTCTTCCCAGCGCTCAAATGTTTCAGCAAATATCTCCTCCATTTTGTTTTTTTAATATGAGACATGTCAGTAGCAACATTCAAAAAGTAAAAAATACGCCTTAAAAGTTTAACATCATTATCCTTGTGTAAAAAAAAAATAGAAATAAAAATGACATTTGTCTCAAAGAAAAATACAAAATTCAAATATTTAAAAAAAACAAAAACATGCTCAATTTGTTTTTTGTTTTTTTTTTAGAAAACAAATTTGTTTTTTTATAAAAGGAAAATTTAAAAAAATAGTTTTTTTTAAAACAATTAATTTGTTTAAAAAGATACACAAGCTAGGAAAAAGGCTCAAAATTTTAAAAAGATACTAAATTTAAAAACAATGCAAAAAAGTGCTCACTTTTGGGGTACATTTCTTTGGATTTTGTTGAACTCAATATTATTACAATGTAAAATTATCAACTTAAATCAAATTTAACAAAAATTGTTCTGAAATAAATATTCCAAATAGTGAAACTATAAATTGTATAGAAGTTAAATTTTTTGGAAAAGAAATCGCAAAGAAACAGATCCTATAAATCTGTTAAAACTTTCAACTCATTCTAATTCTGATTTAAAGAGTTGCTCATGCTATAATAGTTATCATCATTGTAAATGAACACAGAGACTAGAGATCAAATCCTGGATGAAGCTGTTTGATTTCAGATAGCAGTAATATTTTTGGAAGTATGCATCTAACTGTTCTTACTCTAGCTATGGGTAAATAGTAGGGCAGACTGGTCTCTTTACTCTTGGTAATAGCAACCAGTCAAAGAGAAGGAAAATTTTGAATTCAAACCAACTTAAAAACACTGGTTAAAAACTGACCTTGTGTCACATCCTGCCTGTGGTGGACGGGTTGGGTAAATACTTTGATTTACGAATAGTTCTAAATTTATCTAAAAAATATTTTAACCAAATCAGTTTCTTATTTGTTAATTCCAAACGTTCCATTGTGAATTAAGTTCCAAGGAGGAAGGTGATTAAAAATGGTTTATATTGTAAGAATTAGTTTATAAAAATTAGTTCACATCACATTCATGATGGGGCTGGAGCGATTCCCTCCCTTTGGAAAATAGACCTGTCTAAATTCAGTGTTTTATTCAGTAAATGGCTATTATTTTTATTTTAGAGAGGCTTAATTTTTCCATGCCTTTCAATTTTAGTATATCTGTATGTGTCACAATATCTAGTATATGTGCTGTGGACACTTTCTCAAGTTGCATTTGGTAATAGATCATTAAGTCAGCAAAAATTTTACCTTCATTTTTACTGTATAAAGTTACAAAGGATAGCATTCCCTGTTTGATTACTCACAGCATGTGCCTGCTTTTTACAGTACCTTTTTATCAAAACTAAGAACCAAATAAATACTTACCAGGTTACAAGTTGATTGTATACACTAGTACAGTACCAATAAACGTTTTTAAAAGGGATTAAATTACATATTTAACTTTATTCACAGTTCTGACGATGAGTTAAATTTAGTTTATTATAACGATTTGTCCACTTAATTTAATCTATGATTTTGTCATTTATTTAAAAAAAAATTTAGACTCTAATAGTTTTTACTAATCAAAATAAACTTTCTTTAAAGAATTTATATTCAATAGGTATTTTTAATAATGAAAAAAATTGGTTTCTATAAAAAGATGGACATTAATTCCAAATATATAAATACCCTGCAATCTGGCATTTCTTTATAGTTCCAAAGTTAAATTGAAACAAGCCAACTGTTTGATATAGTTTGATCAGTATTTTTTAAAAAATAATTTTTAAAAATGAAATAAACTTATCTAAATAATTCTTATTATCTCTGGATCAAATAGAGCTGTTTGAAAAATTATTTGTATTCAATAGGATCATGTACATCAAAAAACATTAGAAAACAATTACTCAAAAAATGTAAATATGAACCTACAGTGAATACAGTTCCCTAACCTTAAAGCATAAAATGACCTTAGGTGGGTTGATATACCATTAAAATCAATCATGAATAAAATTTGACTTTATTTTAAATGAAGTTCTCTGCATATATCAATAATATGGGTGTTTAAATTGCAGATTTGACTGGAAATTTCTTTATTCTCAATATTTTAAGTATATTGCTCTTATAAAATAATTGTAGCTGTAAAAAAATATGAAAGTGCTCAATATACAAAGATAAAACTGATATTGAAATATAGACCTACAATTCTTCACACTGTAACTCAAAATTTCAAGCAAGAGAGATTACAATCATTAGTGATTTAGTTGGGCAGTCATTTATTTTTATAATGGTAATATTATATACAATATGAATTTTAGTAATATATAGATAATGCATATGCCTAAAAATAACATCAATAACAAAATAAATATATAAGAAAAATATAACATATACTAAAAGCCTTACCCCAGAAGACAAGATTTATTATTTGTACTGATTTAAATTATTCTACTGTTGTCATTCCAGATCCCAGTTAAAATTGGGTAACCAGTTTTAGTGTCCTTATTTCAAGAAAGACATTAGAACTTATAAAATCAATAGTGTCATGTATTAAAATGTGTCCTTTTCATTTACCATCAGTGCACTGATTAAATTCTAAATTTAGAAATATACCCCACATGATGTAACATGTTAATCATACATGTTATAATTTGGTTCTTGAGTTTTAAGAAACCAGGAATACTATTTCCATTATTATGTTAGTAAAACTGAACTACTGGTTTCATCAGTGTCATTTATCAAAAAAAGGTAGTTGGTCTCTCTCTCCTCTCTCTCTCTCTCTCTCTCTCGGGAACTAACATCAGACTGAAGTCTTGTGTTATGCCATTGTCAGTTACCAATAAAACGGTGGTAGGACTCTCTCTTGGGAGCTAACATCAGACTGGAGTCTTGCATCGAATTTCCTGAAATTAATTTCCTCAGCAATTATGACACTATGCAAATCAGTTCTTGTAACCTCTTTCTATTGACTAGTAAAAATAAGATGTGCATACTACATCGTATGAATTCTGGAAAGTACTCCATGTCTCAAAAACACATGTAAGGAACTGAGTTAGTAAGGGTTTAACCTTTTGACTCCACAGCATCTAAAATTACCAATCTTTGATTAAAAAAAAAAAAAAAGCACTTAGAGTGATGATTGGGGTTTGGAAGATCTTAAACATTTATCATAATAAAGGAATTTTTACACCACTGAAACCTCCACAAGATTTTAAAAAAAAACATATATTGTGTGAAAATATTTTCTTTAAAGTTCATCCTAAAAAAAACATTCTTTAGCCAGTGAATTCAGTATTTCCTGGCATCTAAAACTCAAATTTAACTTTAAGATAATTTTATACCAATATTACACAGCATCCCATTTGCTGCTATTATTTATGACTAAAGGGTTATTTACAGAAGTTTGTATTCTACAGTTATAGAGCAAGGATGAGTTGCAGTAATCCCCCAGATACTTTTGTAAACCATACTAGAAAATATGGTATATTACTAGAAAATATAAGTAAAACCCTGGAAGAATCAAATAAAAACAATCTAAGTCTAAATGCGTTCTTTAAAAAATAGACAAGGTAAATGGCATGAAAATTGTTTTTTCTTTTAAATACATAATTACTGATACCAAATCACAGCACAGCATTTTCCAGATTTATCATAGCTGAGAATACGACAAAGAATTAGATAAATTACAGTTCAGTATCATCCAAAAGATATAATAGTTAAAACAAAAATCTTCTGATTAATTTAAAAAAAAGGAAAAAAGAAAAAGGAAATCTTTTTTCAAAAGACTGTTGTTGCTTCTGACAATGTTTTCCTAGAAGATATTTTCTGAAACATTTCCACTGTATCTTCGTCTGAGAAAGCTACATGACTCGTTGCGGTGCATGTCAGCATTGTTGAACTTGGCTCAATTGAAACCCCTCTAAAGTAATGCTTTGCTTAACGAGAAATCAGCAGCTCGATCACCATCAGGCTGAATAATCAATCAGGTGAGAAGACAGGTAGGATGGTGTGTTAAGATTTTGTTCATCAACATTTTTGTAGACAGTAGTTTTCCTTTAGTACTGCATGAATGGCTTATGCAGTTATATATATATATATATATATATATATATATATATTTTTTTTTTTTTTTTTTTTTTTTTTTTTTTCTAGATTATTCTTACTGTCAATATCTGTGGCTCTAAACCTATCTTGTAAAATCTGTGGCATGAAGTTTATATTTCAAGTGTCAACCTTCTTTATTCAAATTTTGAGTCCTCTAATGGGGATGGTTTCTTGATAGTAATTCAATGAAATGTGTTGAATTTCTAATTACAAGAGTGTGCTGAAAAGTTCTCAGCTTGACTAAAAAGGAATGACTTTAAGGCATAAAATACACATGCCATTCCATCTATACATTTTGCAGTTCAACACATTTTTTTTTTCCTTTTCAAATCAAAAAAATTAAAATAAAAACGTTTTTCTCTTTTCTCTGAATCTCTAAGATGAGAAAAGACTGTTATAATCATGAGAATGCTTTTGGCGGTGTAATGGTTAACAAGCTAGACTAGCAAATTGTTGTAACTTTTGCCATTACACTGGTCCACTCAGAATGAGAAATAACCAGAATGGAGGTTGGAAATGAAATAGAAATCTTTATAACATTAATCAAATACAATCCTCACCAGCAGTGTGAAGAAGGTACCCACTGCTAGTGGTGACTACTAAGTTAGCAAATATATCCACCCTCACAATAGTGTCCAATGTATTTATGAGGAATGGGACATACTCATTTATGTTTGCCAGTAGGGCATATAACACAAACTACACTAGCGAGTTTAAGTCTCATTGGGTGCCCTATGCATATGGCCTTGTGCCACATCTAAGCAAAAAGCTTAGTAAATTACTACTATTATAATCATGATATTTTGGCTGTTGCACTCTCCTGCCTTTTTCGAGTGTCGGTTGTACTAAGTTATCTTCTTTCAAACTGAACCTTTTATTTACTCTATAGAAGTTCTCCTTCTGCTTCCCTTATTAAGAGGATATCTTGTATCAGTTAATTTTTCCAAGTTAATTTACAACATATGAGATATCCTTTTTGACTGACATGAAATATCCATTTGTTGTCTGTCAGAGAAACTCTCAGCACTCCCTTATATTTTTATCCTGATGCCTATTTTGACCCTTGGAAAATATTAGCTTAAATTTCAAACTTTTATTTATATATATATATATATATATATATATATATGAAATTTGGAATTGATATTACTTTCCCTTCCTAAAAAAACAAAGAACAAGTCATAATTTCTTGTTTTAAAAGAAACAATTTCATTTTGAATATTGAAGGGTTGCAGTTTTTTCTTTTAGATGTTTTTTGTTAATGTTGTCATTTTTTTTTTATGTGCATAATGTGGTCTGTGCATGGACAGAGAAATATTTATTTATAGAGACTATAATCACTTTTTCTGAGCATGTTTTCTATTAGAATATCATTCAATCCATATACGATTGAAAAACTTTTTTTTTAAATTCTCAAATTGAATAGAATATATCTGCTTAGCTTTCGAAGGTCTTTCACTCTTTCATGCATGCTACAGCTTCTAAATTATTAACTCCAAAAGTTTTATTATCAGACAAAAAGAAAAAAAACAAACAACCATTATTGCCAAATATTTAACATTCCTACAAATAGCTTAAAATAAATAAAATAGACTTTTTTTTATTTTGAACACCTCTTTCAGTCAATGTTACATTGTCTTCACGTTCCACACTTTGTATGTAAATGTGAGTGTTCATTATTCTCTGGCTTGTAAGTGATTTTAATTATGATTATATAGGGTCAATCGTTCTTGACTGTCAGGCACTAAAAAACATTTACCCATTTCATCTGAGTAGGGCCTAAGCAAATACCATCACCCTGTTGGCAGGGCTTGGAATACGGTGACTGTATCCCATGCAGAGGTAAGACCCCCCCCGCCTCCAAAAAACAAAGTGTTCTGGGTATGACACTAAACTTTATCTGATGGCGAGGCTCCAGTAGCTCTGGAGAGTGTGGAGTACCCCTTCTTTGCCATTACTCCCAGCTCTATGCTGATCCAGAGCGGAAGTACCTGTTAGGGTCTCATGTATGGGTCAAATTGATTTGTTTGAAAATTATATTCATATTCAATAGTACTGTGTGCAACAAAAAACTTTAAAGAAGCAACTACACAAATCAATGTAAATACAAATGCAATTACCTAACCTCTCGGCATAAAATAACCCTAGACTGGTTGATATGCCATTAAAATCAATTAGTCAGTCACCATTGCATCTGAAATGTGCCTCTCCCCAAAAGTACAAATATATTTACCCAACCCCTCCACATGAGCAACGTGTGACAAAAGGACAATCTTTTAAGTAGAGTTTAACAGGTTTGAATCCAGCATTTCCTTCTCCCAGACTGGTTGCTATATCAAGGCTAAAGAGCTCAGTCTGCACTACTATTTATCTATAGCTAGAGGGAGAATTGTTGGATTCATGCCTTTCCTAAGGATATTAGTGCTATGTGGAATAGAAACAGCGTTGTCCAGGATTGGAACTTGTGTTGCCGTGTCTGTTTCCTATGATCATGAGTGTTACATGAGGAGTACTTTCTACAAATAAGTAGTTGTATATGACCACTGCCCTGTTTGTTTGTTTGTTTGGGTTTTATAGCATATCAATCCTTGTTAGTTATTTAATGCCAAATTCATTTTTATACAAATAAACAGTTCTATTTCAAACAATTCAGTTTACCATAAGTACACAGTTTAATTGTCAAAAACATTTCTATTTCAAGCTATTCAGTTTAGTCAAATAGTTCTAATTCAAACAATTTAGTTTAGTATAAGTATAGATTTTCTTTACACACAGTTAAATGTCAAAATAGTTCTATTTCAAACAAGTGTAGTACAGTTTCAATGTCAAAAACAGTTCTCGTAAGTACAGTTTCAATGTTAAAAACAGTTCTATTTCAAACAATTCAGTTTAGTATAAGTACACAGTTTACATGTCAAAACAGTTTTATTTCAAGTAATTTAGTTTAGCATAAGTACGCAGATTAGTTCTATTTAACCCATAGATAGGGCCCTATCAGGTGCTACCACTCCAGGCAAGAGCAGACCTGGGAGCAATGGCAATGAAAGGGGTGCTCCAGATTCTCTAAAGCTCCAGCATCATTGGAACCTCACCATCAGACTGTTTAGTGTCATATCCAGGACACTCGTTAGGGGCTCGTATCCCTCTACAGAGATGCAGTCGGTGTATTCTACAGCCCCAGCTGACTGGGCAACCACTGCTTTGGAAGACCGTAAAAGCACAATGTATTCTAATTTTTCTTGTAGTTTATTTTTGTACATATATTATTTACTATTTTATTCAAACAAAGTATACAGTTGATGTATAATAGCAACTCTAATTCATGGTTGTTTAGAAATTGTCTCACAGAGATTAATGTAAAAGCAATACTAGGAATAATTGATGATTTTTCTCTTGTCTGAAGCAAAAAGATTAGACTACTTTACATGTTTTTTGGTGTAAGCAACCATTTGCAATGTTAGTCCTTAATATTATGAATATACATAAATTGTTGTGTATATAAGGACTCCAAAGAAATAGAAGGTAGTCTTGAGTCAGTCAGATTAAACCTGAAAGAGAGTAACATTTGGTTGAAGCACATACAATTAGGTTTTCTGAGAGATTGATGAAGTGAATGTTCTAATCAAAAGAAGTAGACTTTGTCATGAAGAAGTAAAATCAGTTCCATCTTTGTTTTTGTTAGAGAACATGCATAACAAGTCTCTCAGTTTTGTTCACGATGAATTATGAGTCTTGACTTTGAGACTCTTTGTCAACATGGATCAAAGAATAAATCATAGTTAATTAATATGATGCAAAAGCTCAATAATAAGGTGCCATAGAAATAACCAGTGTAGTAGGAAAAAACCTGAGAGAAGACAGAGAGATGAGATAGTGGTGTTTGATGCTAAGACATGCTAGAGGCTGGAACAATCAAGGTCATCCTGGAAGAAATTCAGAAAACTCTCTCTCTCTCTCTCTCTCTCTCGCTCTCTCTCTCTCTCTCTCTGAATTCAAAATGGCTGCTGATGAAGAGGAGAACCAGAATGAAAATTTGGTCATATTTGTTTAATAGATTCTAAATATTAGTCAAACAGTTATTGAGACGTCCCATGCATAGAACAATAAAAAATAATGTAAAATATCAACAAATCAAAAAATAGTTTCTCTGCTGGTCTTCTCAATTTAATGTGCCAATTCAAACTATATAAGAAAAAACTTAGGTGTTGATTCTCAATCACCATAATCAGAGAACTTTTCTAATTTGGAGGTATAGGGGCAAAATTTAAAGACAAGGGATTATATTTAAGAATTATCAGATAGACATCAATTGAGATTGTAAAATACATTGGTTAGAATGAAGTAATTAAAAAGATACTTGATACAAATTGAAATACCATGACCAGAAAAATTCTGTTCATGGTAATTCATTTTACAATATAATTCCTCTACTTCAAAAAGAAAATGTACAAAAAGATAATAGTTGAAATGATATGGGGAATAGGGATGTTTATATTCTTAAATCTGAATGTTCTGAAATAGATTTTCTATCAAGAGCAAGGAACCTGAAAACATGAGAAAATCTTTAACACTACTTCTCTTCTTATATAAAAACTAAAGGAATTCTGAAAGTGAATAAAAAAAAAGATGTTTTTGTTTCTTTTGGGTTTTTTCATTGTTATTTTTTTAAGGTCAATCAGCCAAAATATATAAGTCTATGTTTTTACTCTGTCCACCCAAAGGAGGTTGGATTCAGCTCAAGACCTTTTTTTTTTTTATTCTGGGTAACTACATACCAGGAATCAATGGCAAAATTGTATTTTAAATTTCTTAAACAGTGAGGCTATATCCAAAACCTGGAATATACATAAATCTATCAGTACAAGAAAACAAAAAACAATGTATTCTTTATAGCTGGTGCATATCTAACTTTAAATTTCCTGTAAAAAAATAAAAAAATAAAAAATAAGATAAAATATTTGCCCGAATCTTATAAGGATCTTGAAAATGAAAATAGTTGGTTTGTTTAAAACTTTGTATAATGTTATTATTATTGTTGTTATTATACTATTATTTTAGTATTCCCCTCAATGTGAGTTTTCCACTCCAGATTATTATCATTATTTACTCCTTTTCAAGTTTTTCACACCAGCATTAGCTGATAGTTTCTCATTGGAGTTTGAGAGTGACAACAAGTCTCTTCAAGTCTCTAGGACTCTTCTCAACATTATTTTACTATCACAAAAGAGATCAGAATTCAAATAGTATTAATCCTGCAGTTTTATCTACAACTGTAATAAGAATTAAGTTTAATGTACTTGAAGCAAAGAGATAAAGACAATCTGTGACAACTTTAAGGTGCTTTTTGGGGGTATCAAAGAGTTAATAAATGTTTAATGCCCCTGTAGTATGTCAAATTTATCTGATGTCTTCATTTCACTAAAAAAGAACTATTTTTTTTTAAAGTACACAAATCTAAATATTGTTTTATCATGGAAACAAGAACTCATGAGGTTTTCTCATATCATAAAAACAAAAACTTAAATCTCTCCCCTGTCTAAAATAAAAATATCTGTCAATCAGTGTCACAAACTGATGAGTGATTAATGTATAAAGAATTTATTATGCGTGTGTTTACAGGAATGCATTCACACTCACACCTCGTAAATTTGTTAAAATGATTTATGCAAGACTTAGGACATCCGCCAAAATTTATTTTTAATTTCATTTTATTATATATTTAATTTTAATATTTTTTTAAGTTGCATTTTTTTTTCTTTGAGGAAAGCAAATTTTTAAAAAATATCAAAATTATGCTTATAAATAGAATATTGCCATTTGAAATAAAATAAAAAGAATTTTTTGAAATTTTGATTGCAAAAAGCAGGTATTGCATGATTTGTATGATTTTTGCATGTTCATATTTAATTGATTTAATTGCCTTGTTTTTTTATTTGCATCTTTTTTAGTTGTTATATTTTTAATTTCAAGTTTTTATATTTTTAATTCAATATCAATAATTTTGCTTTCAATGTTTGTTTGTATTTTTTTTCCTTTTATCTTGTTTATGGAGTATAATTCATATTTAGAAAACATATTTAGTCATTTGTCAAAGTATAAAAACAAAAACAAAAAAGTTAGGGTAGAATTATAGAATATAGGCTGAATTAAAAAAAATTTTTTAAATCTATTCCTTTTGAATATCAAAAACTTCTTTAAAATATATACAAGAGTCATTCAATAATTAAGGGGATTTTTTTGGGGAAAAAATGTTTTTGTTCTTTTTTCCCCCATAAATATAAACCTTGCATTGTTTGGAATTGGTTTCTAGTAAAAATTATTTTAATTTTGCAAAAATATTTCTTTTGAGACTATTCAAAATGATGGTAAATTAGTATGCTCTAAGTTTGAACAGAGGTCTGTCATCATATTTTTGGTGGCTGAGAAGTGCAAACTATGTGAAATTTACAGAAGAATGTGTGATGTCTATGGAGAAGCGTGTCTTTGTCATAAAATGTTTACAAATTAGCTTAACATGGATTTGCCACTACAATGAGCCTGATTTGAAAAGACAGTTCATGAAGATTCTTCAGTTAAGAAAAAGTTCCAGGAGCAGCAGTCAGTCAAGAAGGTCATGCTGACAATATTCAGGGATATGAAAAGAGCCATGACTCTTGATTTCCTTGAAAAATAGGCATCTGTAAACAATGTTTCTTATTGTCAATTCATTCACCTTATTTATTGAATGACCCTCATATTTCTAGTTAACTTTGGATATACATGTTTTTACGTTTGATTTTTATTATTTCCAAAATTTGAATAGGAATAAAATATTACTTGGTACTTATCATATGTACTCGTGTCTCACATGACCTTCGGAGATCTAAATTTAAGCCAAATATTTGGGGGTCGCACCATATACAAGATACAAACTAAGCCTAACTTTGGCCATCTATTTACACAGAATGTTTGTATCTCACATATTGTGCAACCGCCCCCTAATATTAGGCTAAACTTTAATTCTCATAAAGTCATATGATACATGAGTATATATAATAATCTTTTTTTTTTTTCTTTTTTCTTTTTTTTATAGTGATTAGAATTAAAAGATATTTGAAACCTGAAAGTAACTTTTTCTCTACGATAAACACATTCAGAAATAATTTTTTAAAATCTTATTTTTGCATTGAATCGTTCTTTTTATCAGGAATTTTACAGTTTACATCTTTACAAAATGAAAGAATTTATAATCAAGATATAAAACACTCAAATTTCTGAATAAGTTCTTTTTTTTTATGGAAGTGGAGACTGTCTATACATATCAAGTCAAATTTATCTAATTCTATAATTGATTATACCACCTATACTTTTCTATAGTCTTGTAACTTTCAATAGTCTAGTACATCAGACTACGTCTGATTAACATTTTCACTTCCAAGTTAGATTGAGATTGTTTAGCGTTAATTTATTTAAAAAAAAGATTATATGTGCTTCAAGCCTATCATATATAAGCTCCATCTTTAACCCTTTCAGTACTGATTGTATTTTTTTCAAGTTTTGGATATGTAAAATTATGTTTTGAGTACAACATTTTAGGCGGTTAAAATGAAAATCGACTGAGACACTGGTGTCTCAAAGGAAATGAAAGGTTTAATAATGTTAGCTATCAGTGTACAATTGATTAAACTTAAAATTTGATTCTTAATGCTATGCTTACGATTTAATTTGAAGCACAATAACTTATAGAATTCAGATTCTATTTAATTTATTTATTTGTTTATTTTATTCATTTATTTTTTAAGATGGATGTATTGTAAATATTTTGCATATCTTTAATACAGCTTGCTAGATAATTTTCAACTTTCTACCACGTTGAAATACATTCCTAATTTTATTTGGTGTTGCATTTTGTTGTCAGGCATGCTTCGACATTATAGACACTTTAATTTATTTTTATTTCATTTCATGTAGCAATTCTTATTCCTGCAAGTCTTGTGATAAACATTTTAGTCTGACTCAAACTTAATTTGTTTTTTATCCTATAAGACTTCACAAAGTCTTGTATATTTACCTCTTCGAAAGATAACTTTAAAACATGTTTTGTTTTGATTTTTTTTAATCACTTTTAACTGCTATGATTACTGTCTTAATATAAACTAGAACTGAATTTTCAAGACAAGTACAGGGTGAAACGATAAAATTGTCGTCCTAAAGAAAACAACACTACAGCATTATTTTAAAACTTTTATTGAAAAAATCAATTCAGGTAACTTGATTATGTAGTAGAGCTGGCATCTATTCAATGTAGCCGCCTTCAGCCTCAATCTCCGCCTCGATATGGATCCGGAACTGGGAACATGCCTTTTCCACAAGCACCGGGGGGAGCTCAGCGAATACTCGGCAGATGGCGGAGAACAGGCTAGCTTTGGTGTTGTGGGAGGTCATGTTGGTGATGTTCTCGACGTATGACCAAACGAAGTAGTCCAGCGAGTTCAGGTCGGGAGAGGAGGGCCAGTGAGAGAAGGGTACAAAGTCATAGCACTCCTTTTGAAGACAAGCCTGGGTCTCTTTGGACTTGTGGGCCGGCGCCGAGTCCTGCTGCCACACCCAGGGTCTGCCACCGGCCCCCTGATTGCACCAGGGGATCACCACACTCTTCAAGACATCCAGGTACACTTTGGTGTTGACTTTCAAGCTGACTTTGAAGATGTGAGGTGGCATGATGTGGCCCTCACTTGAAACCACACCAAAGACCATAACCATAGCTGGAAACTTTGTTTTCATCACCCTGGGCACGTCACTGTTATTCGTGGCAATCCACATTTGCATTTTGAGGGTGCTGGCAATGGTCCTGTTGTCATAACTTGGATCGGTAGAGAGCATGAGTTGTACAGCAGCGCATCTCCAATCTCACTCGTTGAACATTGTCACTTTCAGACATGATAGAAGGCTCCTATCGCTCTTGGGATTTGTACACAACTGGCCAACTAGTAGATGGTCTGCAACAAAAAAAGAAAACCGGTTTTCATTAAACGGAAATGGAATCATGTCGTCTTTTCTAGGGCGACAATTTTATCGTTCCACCCTGTACTATTCACAATTATATAAGTGTTATGGAATCATTATGTCTATATTTAGTTAGCTTAATATGCCAAAAGGCCAATAATGTTAATAAGCACTTAGTGAAAATAAAGCTCACTATAGTAACAATAGTCTCACAGATTATTGTTGCTAGCTATTGCTTCACAGTGAAATTCCCAGATCATTTTTAAATCCATTTAAATGATGTATATAAATTCAGTTGTATAGTTAAACATAACCAAGCTTATTTTTATTTATTTTATCTTATTTCATTATTATTTAGCCTCAATTATGAAAACTTGTTTAAAATTCTGAGATGAGTAGCATTTTTCTTAATTTAGTCTGCTATAAGATCATAAGTAGGAGGCACTCGGTGAGAATCATATTCAATAACAATGGTCTACTAGCCTAGTTTGCTGACCATTATACCATGCCCAAAATTCTGGGATGCATTATTATCATTATTCCATTAATTTTTATCACAACATACCAGCCAAAGTATCATATTTTTCAGACATAGTACTATATATATATATATATATATATATATATATATATATATATATATATATATATATATATATATGGTGGTAGATAATGGAGTGAAATCTGACAATATAGAGAAAAATCAATAACAAGGTAATCCAAGCATGACTGTGTTTCTCAATAAATCTCTCCTTCTGCTTGGATTACTGTGTTGTCAATTTTCTCTCTCTCTCTCTCCCTGTGTGTATATATATATATATATATATATATATATGGGTCCAGCTGGAGCCAAAAATACTTGGAAAAAACATGGTATGTTTTTTAATTCATTCCATCCAGATATCAGATGACTCATATGAAGATTTAAACAGATCAACTATAAAATAGACAGAAACAAAGCGTCTGTCTTGTTTAATCAAATATTTAACAGAGAAAATGCAGTATATATATATATATATATATATATATATATATATATATATATATATATATATATATATATAGCCTTAGTGCTCTTAGGAAAAGCATAAGTTGATCTTTTATCCCTCCAGTTATGAATGAAATAATAAAGCAAACTGGATTCTCTCACTTTAATAGGACAACTAATCCCATAGAAGAATAACTCTAAATTTAACCTCTTCACTAAGGTATCATGAGCCAGTATAGCAGGATAATACTCATTACTTCTCATGTCTCATAGACCTTGAGAAAGGACTGAGCCCTACACTACACTGAAAAAAATGCTGATGGGATTGAGTATATGTAATATGCAGTAATTTAGTATTAATCATTAGATTTTAACTTCTGATACAAAATGGCAGCCATAGACAAACAGAAATCATAGTAGTTGAAACAGACAACAAAAAATAAATAGATAAACCTAAATAAAAATCAGTAAGAATCTTATTTCATTTGGATAAAGTATTTTTTTTTCTTTTTAGCAAATATTATACATTTTTCCTTGTCCAATTTTATAAAACAATTTTTTTAAAAA
>OY757918.1:94981587-95076587 GCA_963585895.1 Sepioteuthis lessoniana
AACGTCAGAGGTTAGAGAAAAACGTGCACTCGTGAAAACTGCCTCCAAAAGCTATCGGAAGAACCCAACAAACACAAATGCCCGAAAACTAGAAAAAGCACAATACAATTAGCAGGAATATATCTAAAAGAACAGGCAGAATACATACAAAATCAGATAGATAAGGTTAGAGACTCGGTGGAAGATAGACAATCCAGGATAGCCTGGCAAACAATAAACGAAGTAAGTAGAAGGAAGAGCACAGCCAAAGCAAAATTGAAAGCTGCAAGCCAACAAGAAAGAGTAAAACTGTGGGAACAGCATTTCAAAAATCTACTAGGAAGCCCACCGAAAATAACGGATGAACCGATCACCAGAATTATCAGTAAGCAATTAGACGTTAAACTAGGGCCTTTCACCAAAGAAGAACTCGACTCGGTTCTTAAAAAAATTAAAAATAGGAAAGCTGCAGGGCTAGACGAGATCCCCCCAGAAGTGTGGAAGACTAGAAAATTCGACGATATACTGCTCCGGCAATGCAACGCTGTCTATAGTCAAAATAGGATAGAAAGATGGATGAAGGGATGCATCCTTCCTTTCCCTAAAAAAGGCGACCTGGGATTAGCCAAGAACTACCGAGGGATAACGCTTACATCCATAGCAGCCAAAATCTACAATGCCCTACTACGAAACCGCATAGAACCCAAAATAGACAACATCCTTAGGAAAAACCAAAATGGCTTCCGGAGAAATAGATCCACAACCTCACAAATATTGACAATCCGTAGAATCCTTGAAGGCGTCCAGGCAAAAAACCTTCAGGCGACATTACTATTTGTCGACTTTACCAAGGCCTTCGATTCCATCCACAGAGGAAAAATGGAACTATTCCTACTAGCATACGGCCTACCAAAAGAAACCGTAGCAGCAATAATGATCCTCTACAAAAACACAAAAGTAAAGGTACGTTCACCAGATGGAGACACGGAATACTTCGACATTGTTGCATGAGTACTACAAGGAGACACGCTAGCCCCATACCTCTTTATCATCTGTCTAGACTACGTGCTTAGAACTTCGATCGACAAAATCAGAGAAAATGGCTTCGAGCTGACTAAGAAAAGAAGCAAAAGGTACCCCGCAAAAACAATCACAGACGCCGACTACGCTGATGACTTAGTGTTACTGGCGAATACGCCTAATCAAGCAGAGACACTACTGCATAGCTTGGAACGAGCTGCAGCAGGCATTGGCCTCCATGTCAATGCGCACAAAACTGAATATATGTGTTACAACCAAACGGGCAACATTACCACTCTAGACGGAGCCTCTCTGAGGCTAGTGGACAAATTCACCTACCTAGGAAGTAGCGTCTCATCAACAGAAAACGACATCGACACACGGCTGACGAAAGCATGGACGGCTATAGATAGGCTCTCAATAATATGGAAATCAGACCTGACCGATGAAATGAAGCGCAGTTTCTTCCAGGCAGCAGTTGTATCGATACTGCTATATGGATGCACTACATGGACGCTAACCAAACGGCTGGAGAAGAAACTTGACGGCGACAACACCCCACGAGACGCCAACTGTACGGCCACCTACCTCCCATCACGAAAACTATACAGGTCAGACGAGCCGGACACTGCTGGAGAAGCAAAGACGAGCTCATAAGTGACGTACTACTATGGACCCCCACATATGGCCAAGCAAAAGCAGGACGACCAGCCCGAACTTACATACAGCACCTATGTGAGGACACGAGATGTAACCCAGAAGACCTGCCGGAGGCGATGAATGATAGGGAGAAGTGGCGAGAGATGGTCAAGGATATCCGTGCTGGCGGCACGTCTTGATGATGATGATGATGATGATATATATTGTGTGTGTATGTATGTACCTGTGTTCTTCTGTGGGTGGGTATATATGTGTGTGTGTGTATATATATATATATATATATATATATATATATATAACTTCAAATTAAAAAATGAGTTTATGCAAACATAAATCCCAAATGGCAATTTCATATTTTCATGATAGCCAAAGAATTTTCATAATTTTTTTCTAAATAAATATTTTCTAAACCAAAAATACCAATATTTTCTAAACCAAAAATACCAATATTTAACAATTTCTCATGGAAAATTATATCCTCAAAATGGATATTATTTGGCATTATTTATTACCAAACTCTACAATATTAAAATACTGTAACCAAAAATATAGATGTGTTGTAATTCAAAAATAGATACACCTCTTACTTATATTTATATAATTTTATTTTTGGTCACAGTGGTATTGCAATTTTATTTTCACTTTAAATAGAAAAAGTCCTGGTATCATTGATTTAGAAGAAAATTAACTTTTTATAAAAAAAAAAGAAAGTTTTTAAGAGTGTCATTATTATGGCCTACCTCATACTTTGTGTGTGTGTGTGTGTGTGTGTATGTGTGTGTGTGTGTTTGTGTATATATATATATATATATATATATATATACACAATTTAGGTATAGCTTCTTATAATAACCCCAATGAATTGCCATATCATAGATCTGAAATATTAAATGCTTGCAAGCATAAAAAATGGTTCCTTGGCAGATAGAATGTGGGTTTGTTTTTTGTTTTGTTTTTTTTGGGGGGGGGTAATTTTTTTAATGCTATTTTTTTATTCTTTCTGGTGGCCTCTTTTGTAATAAAATGTCATTTGGGCCAACCCCCTTTAGTCAGAATTATCTTGAAGATCCATTAGGGGAGATCTGGATTGGTAGTTTCTGACTCTTTTAGGTATTCTGTATATATACAATTTTTTTTCAGTGCATTGTTAGTGTATGTATTGTATCGTAGGGCATAATATTTTTACTGTTATATAACATTTCTTTTAATATTTTGACTAATGACTAATGGCTTTCTTTGTATGTATAATAATATTGATATCATTGATTTGCCTTAAATCTATTTAGGTCTTACAAGGCCGACCACAATATGTGGAAATGGCTGGAAATCTGATCCCTGTCACCAAATCCGGTGATCAACTATATGTACATTTCCGAGCATTCCGAGAGAATCGCCTTCCATGTACTGTGAAGGTGCGTGACTTGGACCAAGAACCAGCTGCTCGGGTTGCATTTATGAAAGAACCAAAGGTGGCCAGAGGAGAAGCTCCTCAGTCTCCAATTTGCAACCTCAACATTGTACTACCTGATGTATCAAAGGTATGTTTTACTTTTTATTCATTGCTTTTTCCACCATTTTTGTTTATATAATTTGTAGAGGAAAATTGATAACAAGGTAATCCAAGTGGAAGGAGAGATTTATTGAGAAGTCGACACTATAGCGTTTTGATTCTACTGAACCATCATCAGGACCATGAGGGGTGATATTAGCAATATTAAGTCAACAATGGATGTTTAAAAATGTAAAATACAAAAACCTAGGGAAAATTTTTATAACAAGAAAAAGTTGGCCGTTTAATTAGTGAATCAGCTTTTGTTTTAAATTACCTCATTTAACTTATTAGGAATATTATATAGAGATTTATGTTACGTTTGTTTATTGAGAAAGATTTCGAGTTATAAGGAAGAAAAAGAAAGACAAAAAGAAAATTTGTACAACAAGAAAAAGTTGGCCGTTTAAGTAGTGAATCAGCATTTGTTTTAAATTACGCCATTTAACTTATTAGGAATATTCTATAGAAATTTATGTTACGTTTGTGTATCAAGAAAGATTTCGGGTCAAAAGGAAGAAAAAGAAGAAGGAAAAACAAAAAAGAAAATAGAAAGCATAAAAATTATGATATATGTGGAAAATATTAATTAAAGATGGAATATATTATAACTATTTAAAATGGATTTGCTCAAGTAAGGAGAAATATTATAAAAGCCTGGACAAGTATTTAGGGAATTAAATACTTATAATAATTATATGATTTATGGAATGCTCAACAGGGTTTCTAAAGTGTACCAAGTTCTTTTTTTCACTCATGAAAATTCTATATGATCAAATATAAGAATTATATATTTGTCACATAGCACACAAAATGATATCTCACTGCTAACTAATAAATCTCTGGGAGAATGTTTATGCTTGTATAGTAAGATGCCTTCTAATTAGATACAAGGTACATCAAGGCATTACAAACATTTCTTGTGACGCACTAATTGGCTGGATATTTGGTGGACGAATCTTGTATTTCTTGAAATTCAATTTTGTTTTTAGTTATCATTTAATTAATTTTTTTTTTTCTCTCTTAACTATTTCAGTCCGATTCCATGGAAATGACTTCAGAAGAAGCCCTTGAAGTTCGAAAGCGGCATAGTCTTCTTAGGGAACATGGAATTGGTGAGTGTAAAAGAAAAAATACTGAATTGCCCTTGTCGGTGGGCCTTAGAATACATTGACTGTATCCACAGCAGAGGGCTAACTTCCCCATCCCACAAAAAAACAGTTAGGAATGTGGCTGGGAACCCAATCCCCAAGAAAATCTGCACATGAATACATATATGGAGCTGGCTTAACCTACATCTAGTAAATTCCATTATACTCTCTCTCTCTCTCTCTCTCTCTCTCTCTCATGCAAAAACTGATGTCCTTGGTATGACACTAAATGGTATATGATGGTGAGACTCCAGTTCTGGGGATCTACGGAGTTTAAAGTACCTCTTTATTGCCATTACTCCCAGGTCCACTCTGACCTGGAGTAATAGTACCTGTTAGGGTATAGATCTGTTTGCAAATTATTTGTGTTTGATAAAACCATGTACAAAAAAAGATTTTAAGAAACTACCACACAAAAAAATATAAACTTACAATGAATGTAATTCCCTAACCTTTAGGCATAAAATAACCCTTGACCGGTTGACATGCCATTAAAATCAATCAGTTATAGTAATATTGAAATATTTCTTGGAGCAATTATTCTTTTTTCTTATCTAATTTATGAGTTTTATAAAAAGAAAAAAAAAACATGAAATTGTTGAATGAAAAAAAGAATTTAGCTTAAAGATAATTAAGATTAAAATGATCCTGCTCTATTTGAAGCAAACCTAAAACTCCAACTAAAATTTTCTTGCTGTATAGCAATCATCTAGTGAAACATTTTAATCTAGAATGAGTCAAAAGTTGTGCAATATTTTGGTAACTTTTTTGCTTTATTCTTCAAGTTACAATAAAACCTCCTTAATTTTCAAAGTGACACTGTCTGAAGCCATCTTTCTGCCAGTTCTTTGATACCACACTGATATTAGTTCTTATCCTTTGAGTTGAAGAACTTCAATGAAGCTTCCACCTTTTCTTGGTTGTTGAAGTATCACAAGCACAGGAAGTGAGCATGGATTGGAACAAGTAATCATCTGAGGGAGCTCGGTCGAGACTATATTTTGGTTAGTTGGTTGGTTGGTTGGTTGTTTTGTTTTACGGTGCATCAACCCTTTTCGGGTCATTTAATGCCAAATTATATTTCAAACAATTCAGTTTAGTATAAGTATAGTTTTTGTTTACAAACAGTTAAATGTCAAAACAGTTCTATTTCAAACAATTCAGTTTAGCATAAGTATACAATTTAGTTCTATTTGACCCATAGATAGGACCTTGTCAGGTGCTTTCACTCCAGGCCCAGAGTGTACCTGGAAGCAATGGCAATGAAGGGGTACTCCGCATTCCCCATTACTGGAACCTCACCATTAGATTGTCTACTGCCATATCCAGGACACTCATTAGAGGAGTCTTACCTCTCTACAGAGAAGCAGTCGGTGTATTCTATAGCCCCAGCTGACTGAGCAAACTATATTTTGATTGTGGCATCAGTTTAAGTCCCCTAACATTTCTGGAGTTTATTATGGAAACTAGCACATATGCAAATATTGCAAAACTTTTGACTCACCCTAGTATTTGTTTCTTGTTCTGTAGGGTTACACTCCAAGCTTTACTCATATATGATACATTTATGATATACACTATTGTGTTTTCTGTACGCTGGATTGTTTTATCAGTGATGTATTTCCTGGGGTCATCAAAAGTTTTGGCTCTTTGCAATATCATACTTTCTCTCTCAGGGACCCTGCTAAAAGCAATCTGTTTCCACCTGGAATTCCCGTTAAATTCCTGCATGGCTGCAAGAATTCAAGAATAAGTGTTGTACCTACATGAGTGCCAGCTTTTATGCAATCCACTAAAGGGATTTTATCAAATCAGAATTGGTCTAAGTCTTCAGTTCTGGCTAATACTATTTAATTAATCAGAAGAACAGATTTTGCTGTTATTGTTTTATCCAATGAGAATTATCAATCTTATTTGGTCCTTAGATTAATCTTTTAATTGATAGTTTTTTTCCACCTCCATTTTGGATGTTCTACTAATGCATTTGAAAAGTATATGTTTCTTATGTACACATCGGTTTGATCCTCTGGTTTACCCTGATTAAATTTTCCCTTTCAGTTCTCCAAGATACCATCAGCCGAGCCCAAATGAAGATTACTGATGTTGCAGACACACTGCAAGGTGACTGGGTAATGTTGGCACAACAATTAGACATTACCATGTCAGAAATAAATAAGATCAAAACTGAGTACAACACAGTAAACGACCAGGCTTTGGCAATGTTACATCTTTGGGTGGAGAAGAATGGCGACAAAGCATCAGGTAATCTGTCAATTTAAAAATGTTGTCCTGCATTTTATTGTCTGAGGTTTGTTGCCAAAACGTCCTGCATATTATTCAATGTATTTGAATTAGTATCTTCATCTTTATTGTTTCTATCAGGATATTTTGGTTACTAGATATATCTATTTTACTTAGTAATCAATCATTATGTTTTATCTTTTCAGTTAGAAAAATACAGTTATTTAAACTGTGAATCAAAATATCTACTTTATCAGTGAATTACCATTTCTTTGTATCAAAAACATTCCAGCCTCTGAGACGTATGCTAATTTTGTGCTGAAGATATTTTAGAAAAAACTTTTAAAATAAAGATAAAATAAAATTTAAAGACAAAAAAAAACAAAAACTTTTGGTCTGTAGAATTAAAGGCAAATGTTTTTTGGAAAAATAGCATCTTCAGTGCCAGGAAATACGGTATATCTTTTGGACAAGATGAAAATTATTGAGTAAAGCCAATTGGATATAATAATTACTAAGTGGCTTAATCAGTAGAGTGTTTGCTAATGGCTCAGGAGACCGGGGTTCAATCCCAGGTCGAATCATACCAAAGACTCAAAAAATGGTACTTGATGCCACCTTGCTTAACACTCAGCATTATGAAGTTAGAATCAAGGGTAAAGTGGAGTAAGCTGGGAAATGGACTAGCGCTCTACTTTACACCTCAGCATAGTAGCTATTGAAAAGGGATCCTTTGGGTCACCCTCAACTAAGGTTGCAAACTTTACTTTTTCTTAGCTTAGTTGTGGCACCAGTTTAGAAGTATAAGGCACCCAGTAAGAATAAAATTCACTATTAATGGTCTGCTAGCATAGCTCATAAACCATTTCACCACAGGAGGTGTATATTACACTTAAAAAAGATCAAAGAAATTACCTGTATAAATATTATAACAAAAGCAACAAGAATAGAGATGCTAGTTGAAATAATTTGTCTTGCCTTGTGACTTAAGTTGGTGACTGTAGTCGAGGGCGACCAGAAGGCTCCCTTTACAATAGCTACTACACCAAGGTGTAGGGGAAGGCGCTACTCTTTTCCCTTGATTGCTTCACTTTACCCTTGATACGTACCTTATATTGCTGAGTGTTAAACAAGGAGGTATCAAGTACCATTTTTAAAGGATGATCATTGGCGAACATTCTACCCACTAAGCCAATGAGAAGCACTTATTTCTTACTCATAATCAATAATCGTTGTTCAAACCCAAGTAACAAAAATAAATAAAGTGTTAAATCAGGCAAATTACCTCCCCTGATACTCTCGAGAAGTGACAGTGTTTTTCTAGGACCGGAGGTAAACAGACGACCATACTTGTTGATGTGAGAGTGTGATAAGAACGAGTGGGTAAAAAGGCGTCTCTACGTCTCTGCTGAGTGTTATAGTCTCAATTCTTTATATTTAACAAAAAGGATTTCAAATGATGATACTCAAGACTAGTAGGCCTTTTTTTTTCCTTTTTTTGTTTTTTTTTTTTTTGTTTTTTTTTAATATGGATGTAGCGCAATCTTCCTAACCCGAGAACTTTCAACTTCAAATTGTTTCTGCAGCATAAGCTAAGCTGAGTAATGTCCAGATAACATACAAAAAAAAAAAATGAATGAAACAGGATTTTGAATGCTGTTTCTCAAAGAAACCAAACCCTTCCTTCTTGAAATATTAGTACAACCTAATCTTCCTAACTTCACTATACTTACCCTCATTTGTCCTTGTGCCATAAGTTAAGGATGGATGTATAGGTAAGATGCCACCCCAAGTAATTCCCTATCACAATCATCCTCTGGATAATAAGTGTTATCTAACAGCAGCTATCTCTTCTCCAAGTAACATGCAGTAGATTGTATTGGGTTACATGGTACCAGCAGCAGAGAACAAGCCTTTCCCTGATCTTTCATTACTAATTCAAGATGGATTACCTTTTACATGGCTAAAAAGGTCTAACTATCCTCTTACTTACCTATAGCTACGGAAAAGATATGGGTTACTAAATTATAGTTATAAATATTTTGGATTTATATCCTTGGAAAAGATATGAAACCCTTTATCCCCCCCCACAAGCTATGGATGAAATAACCCATGAAGGTTGATACATCAGTTAACAAAGAAACTGAAATAATTTGTTTTGAGTATTGAACTTTTCAAGTTCTCATACCTCAGCAGCAATATCTCATCTACTGAAAGTGATGTTAACATACACCTAGTGAAAGCGTGGACTGCTATAGATAGGTTATTGATCATATGGAAGTCTGATCTATCTGATAAAATAAAACAGGATTTCTTCCAAGCTATGGCTGTGACTATGCCAATACTACTGCATGGATGCACCATATGAACGCTAACAAAATGCATAGAGAAAAAGTTAGATGGTAACTATACAAGAATGTTACGCACTATTTTGTACAAATCCTGGAAAAAGCAGGACTTTGCTCGTGAAGTAAAGATGACCTCATGAGTGATGTTATTCTATGGACCCCTAGACATGGAAGTGCCAGTGGTGGTTGATCAGCAAGAACTTATTTACATCAGCTCTGTACAGACACAGGAGGTAGAGACTGGAAGGAAGTAGTCACACTACAGCCGGCTGTGTTAGCTAGGTACAAAGACCAGTTTGTGTAGTCTTCTCTTGATCTGTTTCACATCAGTTAAGGCCACCAGGCACACATACTGGAGAAACTTAGCATTTGTGTCGAGAGGCTGACACCGCCCAATCTCAGGTCTTAGGGGGCCTTGCCCCTAGGCTCTTACCTACTTCAGCAGGGATTGGTTTATCTCCTGGTACCTGAGGCGCCCCTTTTTAGGCATTTTTGTAACCGCCAGGCATGTGTAGACTATAGCCCTTTACCTCATTCTCACTATAAAAAAAACCCTTGTACTGTACTCTGGCATACATGGGACATTCAACAAATGTAATTTGGAAGACCTGCCAGGAATGATGGATGATAGGGACAGAGAGAGAGAGAGTCAGGGAAATCTGTACTGTCAGGACAACTTGATGATGATTGAACTTTTTTTTTTATTCTTATGTCTTTGAAATTCTTTTTTAGGTAATGCACTTGAAAAGGCCTTAATAAGAATTAGCCGTGAAGATGTTGCTAAGAAATGCATGTATGATGTTGTGACATTTGAGGATGAAATGGAAATGGCAGCTGGCAGAGTTGCTATGGATCAATCTGGTAAGCTATTTTCAAAAGACATTTCTGATAGATTTCTCCTTGATCAAATCAATCATTTTTAATTTTAAGATTTTATTTGTTGGAGGCGATTTTATCTTTAAGTTGAAATTTTGAAAGATAGATATGATTCTTTCTATTCTGAAAAGTAAATCTTAAATATATTTTTTAGTAAATCTAATTTAGTTATTTAGTTAAATAGATATTTACTTGAAATAAATATCTATTCCTTTTGATTTATTCATAGTATTGTATACCATATTACATATTTAAGATCACAATAGTTTCCTGTAAAAATCTCTTGTATATCTGAAGTAATTATTGCTTATTTTATTTTTTAGGCTTTGATACCTTCAAGGAGGAAGTTGGTATTTCTCGAGACTCTTCAATGAAACGAGGCCTATCACTGGATGTTTCCTATGATGAACAAGATATGATCAAGGTATTTAAATTTAGCATGTGTTTTAATTTAACAATTACAAAAAAATGGCTTGCTTAGATAAGAAGTTATTTAATTTCTTGTAGAAAAGGTGTAAATTTATAGCATTTAATTTTAATTTTTCCTATCTCTTTTGATAAATAGAGTAAATACACTTCATTAAAATGGTACACCACTGTAATGTCTACCTGACGTATTGATATGTTTTTAATTCTTTGTTTTTCAATTTGTCAAAACAATTTCTAACCCTTTCAAACAAATTCTTTTTAGTATTTTTTTAAAATCAATTCTAAAAAGTTTATTTTAAAAAGTAGACATTATCAACCAGCAGATATATTCATATCACTGAAAATAAAATATTACTGATTGTATAAAAATCATAGCAATCCACATATATAAAACAGAACTGTGTTGATTATTTCACATTTTAGTCAACTCTGAATTATTTTGTATGCAACTCTTAAAAGATGGCATCAAGCATCATTTTCATGTTATACTTTTTTATGCCACAGTTCATAGCAAGATGGCAAACAGCCAATTCAGAATAAAATGAGTTGTCACTCTGCAGATTCATTTCTAATGAAAATCTCTTTCTTAGTAGGTTTTTTTTTTGTAATTGTTCGTTTACATCTCTCCTGTTGACTCCTTGAACTTGCCCACTAACTTAGGATTGATTCCCAACACTTTCATAAATTAGTTTATATCCATTTATTTTAGAAGCTGAAAACCTTCTATTGCTTAAATAGATTACAGCATCTTATTTTTCAAGTTTCAAATAAGAGAAATTTCTATATCTAATACATCACTGTAATCTTCCACATTCACCACTGAATAATTGTTTTATTTATCATGTTTAACATAATATTTCTATTAATGCTATGTCATTGGAAGAGTTTCTTACGTCAAGATGAGCAATTCGGAGAAAATATTGTATTGAATCTGACCATCCATCGTACTAGAAGTCCTCATGATGTGTTGGACTGCGATACCATAGTAAGCAAGTTCAAACTCCAGTCATGCTATTATGTTCACTTTTTGACTAATACCTTTGGGAAAGGCATGAACCTATTTATCACTACTGTCTTTCTACAAGGATGGCTTTGTTATTAAATGTGGCAAATAACAAGACTGGAGAGGATACCTTTATGCAATTAAGGTTTTATTCAGCTTAAGGCATGCACATTCATAAACAAAGATGGCGAATTACTTGACTAAACTAAGGGGGATTATCCCTTATAAAAGGGTAGACAATTCTAAATAATGTCATTTTACCACATTAAATAACTAATGAAGGTTGATATGCCATTAAACAAAGAAACCAAACTATGTTACCATTTTTTTAGGTAAAATTTTTTCCCCTCATATAAAAGTCCCTGTTTCATTCTGTTTGGTGAAAAGTAGTATATTTTTCCATTTGATGGACTCTAGTTACCTCAAAGATCAGTTTTGCATTGTCTGTACGAGAACCGAAAGCCAAGTCAAAATGTGTGAAATAAATGAAATCCCCAGGACTTTTTATTTGTCTTTGACCCCTCCCCCATACACACTCATGTCAGCATTGTAGTATAGATATACTACTATGTAGATACATATTTGATTGAACATTATAGACATTTTCTGTCTACGTATTTTTGGTTAATCCTTTCGAGTTGCCATATCAATCTTATGATATTCAGTGGGAATTGGTTGATAAACCTTCCCTAATTAGTTATTTCCCAACTTTGGGCCATCACCATGAAAGGATATATCACAAAAGTGATGTAACTTTTGTATATACATTGCTACTTTGCAAGAAGAAGCATTTATACTGATGTATTGTGTAGCGTTTACTTTTCAAATTTGTTTCTATAAATAGCATCTGTAGCCTAAAGACATATAAGTACATTAGCACTGGTTTCAAAATTAATTCTATCGAGTTTGGGTTGTATATTTCTGGTATGTATATTTCTAATATCTACTATGTAGATATTCTTCTAATTGTATTTTATATATGTGGATTCTTATCTTAAAAAATACTGCCTGCTGGTTGATTAAATTTTACTGATTTTTTTATGCAAATTATTTTATAAGAAGAAAAATAAATGTTTTTATAAAAAAATGACACCCAATTCACTTATGGTGAAAATTAATTTTAAGACTCCTCTTATAATTTTTTTGCTGTTTACTCAACATTTTAACCAGTACCTCAGATTTGATATGCAACCTCCAAAAGAAAATAAATTGTTCTTTCTAGTCTCTTGATGTATGCTGTTTTGATTTTTCACATGAAGAGAAGGGGTATGATCCTACCCTAAAAGGTACTCTTCCATCCAAAAAGAATTACAAAAAAAAACCCAGCAAAACATCAGTATTGTGGTATAATGTTACTAAATAGTAGTAGTATACTTCAAAATGTCAGCTAATTGTATAAACTGAACCAAAAACTGATAGTTCTGAGTGATTACGATGTATCATAATAAGCTCAGGGAACAACAGGGTAGTCTCCATGGCATAATGGCTAAAGCATTGTGGTCCAAAGTAAGTAAGTTCAAACTTCAGTCAGGGAGGGGTGTCCTCATGGTGTAATGGTTAAAGCGATGGACTGCTGAATCGTAGTAAGCGAGTTTGTACTCCAGTCGTGCTATTACGTTCACTTTCGGGCAAATACTCTTGGGAAAGGTATGAACCCCTTTATCCTCCCAGCTGTGGGTTGAATAGTACAAGTTAAGGGGTGTCCTCATGGTGTAATGGTTAAAGCGATGGACTGCTGAATCGTAGTAAGCGAGTTTGTACTCCAGTCGTGCTATTACGTTCACTTTCGGGCAAATACCCTTGAGGAAGGTATGAATCCCCTTATCCTCCCAGCTATGGGTTAAATAGTACCACTACTCTTCTTCTGGGAGAATGGCTTTGGCATTAAATAACCTACAAAGGTTGATATGCCATTAAACAAAGAAACCAACCAACCTCCAGTCACACTATTATGTTTACTTTCGAACAAATACCCTTGTGAAAGGTATGAACCCCATTATCTCCCCAGCTATGGGTTAAATAGTTCTACTACCATTCTTTACCAAGGATGACTTTAGCATTGAATACCCCATGAAGGTTGACATGTCATTAAACAAAGAAACTAAACCAAACCAATCAAGGAATTCCACCTAGCACTTGCCTATATTTAGACAGGAATTAAACTGATTGATATTACCACTGAACTTCGTAATATTACAAAGTGTGATTAATTGACTTGTTTCCAGACATCAGTTAATGGGAACAGTCTGTGAATGGTCATGTTCCTGTGTCCCCTGTGCTACTTGGCTGTAAAGATGAATCACTACATCTGGATCTATGCCTTGTGACCCTGCTTCAAACATGCCGGGGAGCTGTCATGGGGACAAGAGTATTCCATCCAATCATATACAACTGGCTTCACCATTTTGGACTGTATAGTAAGTGGTCAGTGTATTTGACACACCTATTGCCCTATCAGCAGTTCTTAGAATACACAAAATGCATCTTCTGCAAAAGAGTGAGACCTCAGCAGAAAGAGGTATCCTGAGTATGATACTAATTTGCATCTTGTGAGGTTTCAGTTCTGGAGTTCTGGGGAGTATGGAATACCCTTACTCCCAGGTCTACTCTGACCAGTATGGAGTCACGCCTTTTACTGTTTGAAAAAAATAATAGTTGCAAATTCTATAAAAGTTTTAAGAAAATATATATATATCTATTTTTCACTACCAAAAAAAGAGCCTAGAAAAAACTTCTTTCTTGTTTTGATCCTGTAAACCCCTTTGTAGAGGCTGAATATACCACATCCATGATTATGCAATAGTTTTGTGAGCAAATAGGCTTTTAAGGGGTGAAGCTGCTGTCCTCATGTCCCCAGCTTTTGAATTCAGTTTTTGTTCTACGTTGGTTTGCCTGCATACCTACCTACAAGGCTAGTAATCCTAGTCAGCTCTGCTACTTAGCCACGACTGGAAAGGAGAAGAGATGGGTTTATGCCTTTCTCAAAGTAATCATTCATGGTTATTGTCGTAGGAAATGGACATGGTGAACCGAGGCCATCTGCATTTCTTGTATCACTAATAAAGTAAAAGTTAAGTTGGCGACCGTAGTAGAGGGTGAACCAAAGGCTCCCTTTTCAATAGCTACTACACCAAGGTATAGGGGAGAGCGCAACTCCTTTCCCTGGATTGCTCCACTTTACCCTTAATACGAACCTTATAATGCTGAGTGTTAAGCAAGGTGGCATCAGGTACCATTTTTGAGTCTTTAGTATGACTCAATCTGGGGTTGAACTTAGGTCTCCTGGGCCATTGACAAACACTGTACTCACTAGTCCAATACCTTTCAGAAAGGTATGCATCTAATTATTCTCCCCCAGTTATACATAGTAGGGAAGATTGGGCTTTTTAACCTTGGTATAGCAACCAGTCTAGGAGAAAGAAAACTTTAAATTCCAACTTAATGCCCAAATGTTGCTGGGGACCACCTTCAGATATCAACCTCCAAGAAACTTCTCGCATGAATATATGTGTAAAGCCGGCTTAATCTGCAACAGGTGAATGCCATCATACGCAAGGACATTAGAATGAAGTGAAATGCAAACTGACTTGTCCAGGAATTGAACTCAGCTTGTCTGGTCCATTTTCTGTGACAGTAAACATTATACCATCTTTTTCCTTATGAAGGTTGCATATGACAACTGAAGAAGGTTTGAGAATTTACTGGCTGAATTGTTGAGTGAATAACAAAAGCAAGGAGGAGTTCCATTGTCTGAAGAATTCTTTGAATATTAATGACCACTCTCAAATTTATAGATAATGTGCTAGATGTTTTCGTATTCTACTTCTAAGTAATTTATTTTCTAGCTTTTTGCTTACCTGCTCTTAAGTCTTGTATTATATATTGCTCTCTTTCTCTCTCTCTCTCTCTCTCTATCTCTCTCTCTTTCTCTCTCTTTCTTTCTCTCTCTCCTCTATTTTTTTATCCTTCTTGAGGATAAATATTTCACAAAGGTTAGCACTGCGTCTTTGTCTGGATATTATTTTGAATCATTCCTCTCCCCTTCCCCTATCATAGTGCAGAAATCCTCAACCCTGGCACCAAAATGCTTCTTAGATTGTTTAGATGTTCCTTCTTCCGCACGAGACTTTGGGGTTTTGGTATATTTAAATTTCTATCCAGCACTTGTATTCTTCAACCTGACCAGCAATACGCACAATATTTCAAAGACGGAAAGCAAAGGGGGTGGGGAGTGCGGGGTGGGGGGTGGCAGTTGATGTCTTCATTTTTTTAGGTTATTTGCACCAAAAATCCACACCAATGCTCATCTCTCACTGTGACAGTAAAGTCTGCTTCACTATCCCCGGCTCCCAGCATTATTGACAAAGGTCAAAGCTGCATTTGAATCGTGGATTATAAGATAATCCTACCTGTCACATTGTCTTCTATATTACAGATGAAGAGATCACCAGAATCTATGTGTTTAGCCCCTAGTAAAATACCGGTGAGTATTGTTGTGGATCAGTGACAAGAAATCTAAGAAAGAAAATATTTTCATTGTGTCAATTCTTCACTTAACCCCTAGGTGTTTTTAACAATGACCAACTTTAACTATGAAAAATGCCTAAAACAAAAAAAATATGTATGCACATTATATATATATATATATATATATATATATATATGCTCAAAATAAGTTAAGAGATATTGGGATTAAGGTATGTCTTTTTTTAATAAGTGTTTGTTTTGAATGAAAAGCCTGTACATAGAAATTTACTAAACTGAGTTTAGTTTGGCACAAGTCTAAAAGAAAGGACCATCCAGAAAAAATTGACCTTATATGGTCTCACTACTCATTACATCAATCTGGGTGCTCCTAAAAACTTAGCATAATTGAGATTTGACACAAAGTCACAAGTATAGGGCACTTTGTGAGGATATAATTCACTACTCAGTAATATCTCATCTTCAAAACTAGCTGGTTAACCATTACATCATAACAAGGTGCCTTCTATCACAAATTAAACAGAGCTTAGATTTGGCACAAGGTCAGTAGTATGGAGCACTTTGTGAAGATCAAATTCTCTACCTGGGAGCAGTTGATCTAAGCTTGCTGGCCATTAAATCATGACAAGTTGCCCATTTGTCTGTATATAGTGGGAGGGAAATATTTATACTTGTTATTTTTTAACCCATATTTTGTGCAATCTGAGTAGAATACTATCCAAGGGGCCATAACTTCTATATCACAAGCCTCAAGGTAGTGACCATTATGAACAGTTATATAAGAACAGGATGTGGTACAAAGTCAGTTTTTTAGCTGATTGAATTCAATGTTATGTTTAGCATTATAAATTCAATGTTATGTTTAGCATTATAAAAGATACAGGTTATTTTTTAGAAGGCTGTTAGTTCTAATTTGAATGATCATGTTGTATTATAATAAGCCCAGGGAACAATGGTGCCACCTAGCACTTGCCTATATTTAGATAGGAATTAAACTGGTGTGTATTACAACTGAATTTCATATTACAAAGTATTATCAGTATACTTGTTTCTTGACATCAAGTAATGTGAACAGTCTGTGAATGGTCATGTCCTGTGCTCCATGTACAATTTGACTGTAAAGATGGATCTTGACATCTGGATCTATGCCCAGTGCTCCATGTGCTATACTGACTGTAAAGATGAATCACTGTATCTGAATCTATGTCCTATGACTCACCTCTGAACATACCTGAGGACTGCCATGGGGATGAGTATTTCATCCGATTATACAACCGGCTTCACTGTTTTGAACTGCATGGTAGATGGATCTGACATGCCTATAACCCTGTCAGTAGAGTTTAGAATATGCCTACTGTATCATCTGTAGTAGGATGACGACAACCCCACCCTTCCCCGAAAAAATGGGGTGTCCTACATCTGTTGGTGAGGTTCCTTTCAGGGTCCCATGAATTATTACTACTGGATATGGTTGTTTGAAAGCATGTAATTGCATGCAAGTTATTTGAATTAAGATTAGTTCCTTGAAGCAATTGTTTATTAAGTATTATTATTATTATTACTTGCTTGAAACCATGTTGTTGCATGTAAATTATTGGTGTTAGGAATAGTTGAAACCTTATAATTGTGCAAACAAGTGATTATTATTGAATAGGAATAGTTAGTTTAAACCATATAACCGTGTTCTAATGCAATCTTATTTAAAAAAATCACACTTTTTAGTATTTGATAGGAATACTTTAAACCATATAACTGTATGAATTATTGATATTTGATAAAAGTACTTCATACCATATAACTGAGTATAAATTATTAGTATTTGATAAAAATACTTGATACCATATAACTGTGTATAAATTATTAGTATTTGATAGGAATACTTGATACCATATAACTGTGTATAAATTATTAGTATTTGATAAAAATACTTGATACCATATAATTGTGTATAAATTATTAGTATTTGATAGGAATACTTGATACCATGTAATTGTGTATAAATTGTTAGTATTTGATAGGAATACTTGATACCATATAACTGTGTATAAATTATTAGTATTTGATAGGAATACTTGATACCATATAACTGTGTATAAATTATTAGTATTTGATAAAAATACTTGATACCATATAACTGTGTATAAATTATTAGTATTTGATAAAAATACTTGATACCATATAATTGTGTATAAATTATTAGTATTTGATAGGAATACTTGATACCATATAATTGTGTATAAATTGTTAGTATTTGATAGGAATACTTGATACCATATAACTGTGTATAAATTATTAGTATTTGATAGGAATACTTGATACCATATAGTAAGTAAAGTAAAGTTAGCGACCATAGTCGAGGGTGACCCGAAGGCTCCCTTTTCGATAGCTACTACACCAAGGTGTAGGGGAGGGCGCTACTCCATTCTCAGGATGATACCATATAACTGTGTATAAATTATTAGTATTTGATAAAAATACTTGATACCATATAATTGTGTATAAATTGTTAGTATTTGATAGGAATACTTGATACCATATCATCATCATCATCATCATATCGTGCTGGTAGCACGGATATCCCTGACCCTCTCTCGCCACTCCTCCCTATCGTTCATCGCCCTAGGTAGAAAAAAAAAAAAAATGCTGCGTGCAATCCTGAACAAGTCCTGGCAGCAACACCCCACAAGACACCAACTGTACGGCCACCTGCCCCCTATCACGAAAACTATTCAAGTTAGACGAACCAGACATGCAGGACACTGCTGGAGAAGCAGAGATGAACTCATAAGAGATGTACTCTTATGGATCCCCACACATGGCCGCGCAAAAGCAGGACGACCAGCCCGAACGTACATTCAGCAGCTATGTGAGGATACAGGATGTTGTCCTGATACCATATAATTGTGTATAAATTGTTAGTATTTGATAGGAATACTTGATACCATATAACTGTGTAACCATATAACTGTGCAAACGAATGGTTTTTATAATTATTACTCTTTTGAGAGTTTTTCACCCAGCATTAGCTGATGGTTTTCCACTGGAGTTTGAGTGACAGCAAGTCTCCTCGAGTCTATAGCTTATTATTATTATCATTAATATTAGTATTATAGTCAAATAAAAAAGTGTGATTTTTTTAAATAAGATTGCATTAGAACATTGAAAATATAAAGTTAAGATTGTAATCAAACATTTATAAATGAATTAAATTTTGGCATTAAATAACCCATAAGGAGTTGATATGCTATTAAACAAATAAACCAAACAAAACCTGATGTTCCTAATAGAGAGATGTTGCCAAATACGTCTGTGCTTATGTAAGTTGAGTATTGCAACAAATCAAGAGTTTTATTTACTGATGAATTCTAAATCACTCTATAGCAAGACAATAATTCTCACTGCATTTAGAGATACAACATGCAGTGGTTCATATGATTCCAAACTATCAAGCTGAATATAGCATAACATTCAAAGAACAAAAATCTAACCTGGTTATTGTTGACAGAATCATCCCTGCTCAGTCTTACCTGCAACATATTCTTAACTCCATTATCATCCCTCAATGGTACCACTGTGATCTAAACTTCATCTTCATGGATGCTAATTTATACCCCTCCTCATTACTGTCTCCAAGAGACTGGTGTCAAATATTTGGAGCATCTCTAATTGCTTGATCTCTACCTAATAGAACACTTATGGTATCGATTAAAACTATGCTTATCCTCAGAATCTCCAACTTTGTTAAATCCAAAGAGTCTATGTTGCCATGAAGAGTGAGATACCATACCACAAAACAATATCTTACCTCTGGAACACAAAGCAAAGATGGAAGACAACAAACAATGACATTGAAATAGCCCCATATTAGCCAATATCCATTATTGAGCAGAATATATCAGAGTTTTTCTTTCTAGACTAATTATCTTATCAAGGCTTAAGAACCCAGTTTGCCCCACTATTTACCCTTAACTGGAAGGAAAAGAGATAGATTGATCCATTTCCCAAAAGAAATTAGCACAAAGGGAAATGCAAACAATAAAGCATATAGTCCAATTCTCTGTGTTTTTTGTTCAAATAAAACATCATCAAGACATGTCAATTGCACAGATTCCTTTGACTCTCCCATCATTATAGTGTTAAGCTTCTTTTAGAAAACCGTATGCTAGAGGTATTTGCTCCATCTTTTCTCTGTATATGGAATCAAATACCTTGGAGAAATCTACAAACAAGATATCACTTTTTATAATACACTATCTTCCCTTGTCCAACAGATTTCCAAACACATCTATTTTACACATCGTAACATTTAGAAACAAGTTTAAAAAATAAATATAACAGTATACTAGTCATAATCCCAATATCCCAAACTTATTTTTAGTATTCTTCATATATATATATATATATATATATATATATATATATATATATATTAGTTATTGGTATGTTTACTTGTTTGATTCAATGAACGTGAATTCTAGGCTTGATTATGGCTGAGGGTGGGGACAGTTTTCTTTGCAAATTTGTTTTATTGTGCTTTTGCTTTAGACCCAAAAAAAAGTAGACGCATTTTGTTGCTGTTATTTATTTATTCCTTTATTTTTGAATCTGTGATGTTTGTTTTTAGATTTTTTTTTTCAATGTTAGAGTTCTTCTTGGCCAAAAATTCTGATCTCTTTTTTTTTTTTTTTTTTTTTTCTTTTTGTCTTTTCTTGCTGTTGAAGTCTTTTTTTTTCCTCATCATTGTTGTCATTTTCTTTCATTCTTTCTCTAACATTTTTTGTCCGTTTATGTGTGTGTGTTTTGTGGTGAAAAAAAATTCTTCTATACTATACTTACTTTTATATATTATAAAATCACTCATATTATAAAATTATTAAATTGTGTTTATATCTACATAAGTATTAATTTTTTATCTGAATTTTCGAAATAAGGAATCATGAGGGTGAGTCAAAAGTTTTGCAATATTTTAGTAACTTATTTACTTTATTAAAGTAGTGGTCATTCTGTTGCACCATTTGAGGTCACCTTTCATACTGATACTAGTTCTTGTCCTTCAAGAATTCCTTCCCTGAAGTTTTCCCTGCCTCTTGGTTATTGAAGTGTCACATGTGCAAGAAATGAGTTATGGATTAGAACAAGTAACGATTCAAATGAGTTAGGTTCAAACTATATTTTGGGCATTGCATCAGTTTGATTCCCTCATTTTCCTGGATTTGATTCCTAGTCATTCTAGCAGTTTGAGGTTTTGCTTTAATCTTGCTGCAGAAGAGCTCACACTCTGTTGAGGTATTTTTGCTTCAAAATGGTATACAACTGGTCCATCTATTCAGAGTTTCAGTTGGCATTGATGGTTTGACTGTCCAGAACAAACTTGTTGTGAATTATCTCTTCATACTACCCCCAGATGCAGATTATCATCTTGTGTTTGAAACATAAATATTGCAAAGATTTTGAATCACCCAAGTATCATTATACATTGGTATACTCATTTTAGTTGTATCCAGACTACATCAGTGTATAATCACTTATATAACAGTATAGAGTTTATAAAAATTCTTAAAATTGTCAACAGTATATTTCTGTTCTTTTAATTTTTGAAATTTTCTTGTTTAATATAATCATAAAATCCAGTCCTTTTTTTTTTTTTTTTTTTTTTTTCCCCACCACTTTTTTTTTTCCCAATTTGTCTAAACTGAAAATAATGCTATGACAAATTCTGTGGATAAATATATGAATTAAAATATATTTCTTATTCGATAGATAAATTCAATAACTCTTATTTTTAATCTATTCTTCAGTTTTCTTAAAAAGATATAAATGTTATATTTGTACATACATACAAATTTTTGGTCAACTCTTGCTAATTTCCTTGTTACAGGAATCAGAATCTGCAGAAGAATCAGGCAGTGATGCTGACACAGAAAAGCACCGATTAGCCAAAGGTAATTAATAATTGTTCCTTACCATCTTCATCTTTTTTTTTTTTTTATATATAGTTTTAATATATTTCATATTCTGCATGCAATTTTAGTCGTAAAATAAGTTAAACATTTTGTGACTTTTTAACTTCCTACAATATTGTTTTCTTCTATATGTTTACCGAAAAGAGAAGAAAAAATGCAAAAAATATAAAAAGGATAATTCTTTTTTTTTTTTTCATGTCCTAAAGAATCAGTTTTAAATAGTACCTTTTTTTAATATTTGCATGCAATCTTCTGTAAAATGTTTAACTTTAAAATAAGCTTAGTTATAAGGTAAAAAAAAAATATAAAGATTCTTGAAATATGCAATTATCAAATAAATATTACTGTTTCATAGCAGCTTATGTTCATATATATATATATATATATATATATTACTGTATTTAAAGATTGTGGTATCTGTAAAAAGAGTGCTTAACATCTGGGATGAAGCAATAAATATAAGCAGTACAATGCAGAAATCCAAACTGTATATTACTATTAATAGTTTCACTGTTGCATGATCATCAGGCAATTCTGTTTGCCTTCTAGTTTGCACTTATGTTCTTTTGAAAGACATTAACTCATCTCTTCTTCAAATCCTCAGTGATAGGTAGACTGGGTTCTCTAGCCTTAAAAGGTAAATGGTCTGAAAGTAGGAAAAACTCTGAATCCAAAACTTGAGAAATATTGTTTAGAGTTATTTACATAACACTGGTGGAAAATTCTTCTGCTATCAGCTCAGCCAAAAAACTGAGGATCCATTCTCTATAATCAAATTGCCTAAACAAATGAGCAGTTCATATGTTTAACTGAAACATTACACATACTTGTATATATAAATATTTATGATCCGAGGAAAATAGTCTAGGGTTTAGACTGTTAAGTGGTAATCCAAGGTGAATTGGAATCTTCAGTTAAGTGCTCAATGCTAACAGCTATCAAATATATAATTAATTTCATATTAAAAATATACCAAAACTCATATGCTTAGCAAAAACTTTTTAAAAATATTTTCAAGAGAAAAAATTCAATTGAGTGGTTCCATTATAAATTTATTTCGGTTACAACAACCCTCGTCAGATGGAGATTATATATATATATATATATATATATATATATATATATATATATATATATATATATTGTCATCCACAGACAGACTGTTTCGTTGTATCACTGGGCCATTGGTATAATGGCTAGAGTGTTCATCAATGGCCCAGGAGACTGGAGTTCAATCCCAGGATGAGTCATACCAAAGATTGCTTAACACTCAGCATTATAAGTTATGGACCAAGGTTAAATGGAGCAATCCAGGGAAAGAAGTAGCACCCTCCCCTACACCTCAGTGTAGTAGCTATTAAAAAGGGACTCTTCAGGTTACTCTCAGCTATAGTCAGCCACTTTACTCGCTTATATATATACCCTCACACTGTTATAATTAAAATTTACTGCTCAAAACTAAAGAACCTTTGTCTTACTAGTCAGATGAGAGGGTAGGGTTTTAGAAATGTGATATTGCCTGATGATTTAGAAAATATAAAACTATTAGTAGCAATTTGTGATTTTAATTTCTCTATTATACTGCACTCACACACACACACATACACACATGCACAAACACACACACACACACACACACACACACACACACACACACACATATATATATATATATATATATATATATATATATACCTCCCAGGTGTCACATTGAATTTTGTTGATAAAATGAGTTTAAGTTCTTCAGAGCTATTAGTTGTGAATATTTCTGTAAGTGTATTATTCCAATTTCATAATAATGTTCAGCCTCTTTCTAATGATAGACCAGACTCTTCAATGTTGATTTTTTTTTAATTTTTTTTTTTTTTTTTATTGTTTTGCAAAAAGGGACTAAGCAGTTATTTATTGCAGTTGATTAAAAAAAAAAGTTCATTTTTCAAATTAGAATTTTATTATTTTTTTCATGTGTGTTAAAAATTTTTTTCTTCAACTATGACATTCATTGAAATTTAGCATGTGCATGGATTCTATTACATATTATTATGAATGTTACTTTATGAATTCTGCTAAATCATGTTTTAAAAAAATGCAGTCTCATAATATGTCCAAGGAAAATATTTTCAATTTAGGTATTTCTGAACCTAAAATAGAATTGTCAGATTGCTTGTATTTGTTTTTATCATAAATCTTATATTGCTTAGACTCTGGAAAAAATATCGCTTCCTGGCTGTCAAAATTAACCTTTTAATAATAAAAATAACTTTTTTTTTTTCATTTTTTTTAATATATTTTTTGTCTGAAACATCACAATATAAATTTTTTTTATTATATCTATAATCAATATTTAACCCACTTATTACCCGAATTGTATATCTGCAAAAAAAAAGCGAGTTATGCTTAGCCATTACGAGGGAACTTGCTACTCTATGTTTAAGATCTTGCTTAAGAAAGAAAGAGAGAAAAGAGCAAATATTTTGATTACCATGTCCTTACTGCAGTGCCTTCAGAACCAACACCAAGTCATGGAGAAGAGGCAATGACAAAAATTGTTGTTTCAAGACGCCCTGAGGCAGTGTCCCCTAAAGTTGAAGATGTTGCCGCTCAACAAAATCAGGAGGCTGATCGAAAGAAAGAGGCTTTTGTCACACTAGCTGAACAACTGGATGCCTTGGCTGATCAAGAAGAGCAGATGAAACAAGTTAAAACAGTACAAGAAGGTACTAACTAGCTGCATGCTAGTTTTCAAATTGCTGCCCACAATCACACCTGAAAAAAATAACCCTCATCTCGAACAAACCGCTGCTCCTCCTTCACTTGAAAAAGCATGTACTTGGCCGCTGCTTCTTCACTCAAACAACTAATATGCACTGACTAATCGCTTTGCTATGAAGATGCTTTATATAGATAACATTCGATCCTTTATTATAATCATTTTTAATAGGTTTTTTTTTTCTTTCATTTTACTAGTTTTTTTTTTTTTTCTTTTTTTTTTTCTTTTTCCAACATTTTTCTTAGTCTTAATTCTGAAATAGTGAAAGTGCACAGAGAGTGGAATCGGTGAACCGAGCTCAAACTCTTGCTGAGACAGTTTGCATTCACTTTGCACTAATGCCCCTGAGAAAGGCATCAATTCACTTCTTGCACCTAACTATGAGTAATTTGGAGTCTTTTTGTCCCCTGAAGTGGCATTAGCTAAGCACTCTAGATCACAGTTAGTGCAAATATTTATTGAGTTTTCATTGATCACTGGAAAATAGAGACAAGAATCATTGTTTCATGTATTGTGTGATACAGAAAACAATTTTGCTTTATGTATCGTATGATGCAGGAAAAAAATTGCTAATTCAGATACGAGTGTGTGTGTGTGTGTCAGTATTTTTTTTTAAAAGATGCTTTTCTGAAAATGCAAAAGTTTTGAAAGTGTAATTACCTAAAATCATAATACTACTTTCTTTTTATATATATATATATATATATATATATATATATATATATATATATATATATATATATATATATATATATATATATGTATTATTTATATGTTTGTTAAAAGAAACAAAATCTTTTGTCTTGTATATCTAGTGACATTGTATACTCATAAAATAACTGTTCTGATATTCGATAAAGACATTTAATATTAACCCTGTGCCTACAAGAAAAATGCCCACCTCTATATTAAAGTTCTTTCATCTCCAAGCACAAATCCTTGCTAGATATTTTTCAAAGATGTCCGAGTTCTTTTGGACTCAGTTTTATAAATATAATTGAAAAATTATTAAGTTGTTTTGAAAATAATGACCAATTTTAAATCTCACTTTCTAATCTTGCATTATTTGCCAAACAACTTAATATGTTTCATAAAGAATTTTTATAAGTATCAAATTCATGGTTGCTTCTTATGACTGAAAAGATAGTATATCAATATCCCTTGTCTAAATGTATTTTTTTTAAATGAGATAAACCAAAAAAAAAGACATTTCTATTATAAATAAACACAGACAAAAATATCACTATCTGCTTACTATTTAATAATAGTTGTTACTTTTGTGTTTAAATTTCAGATAAAAATCAAAGATATAAACCGCATAAACTATGAATTACTTATTGCTCACCATTTTCTTAAACAGTATTTTCCTCAAATGTAGATACTTTTTTTTTTATTCCTTAGAAGTTTTTCACACCAGCTCTATTTGGTGGTTTTTCACTGGAGTCTGAGTGACAACAAGTCTCCTCAGATCTCCAGGACTCTTCTAAGTATCCTAGCCGAGGTCAAACGAGGTACTGAGACCATCCAACTGACATCACTGCTAACAGTGCTGTCATCTGGATGGTATCTGTACTTCCTTTGATCTCCACTTCCCACAGCCTCTTAATTTTGACTCGAATTTTCTTTGATCTTTTAACTGTGATTAGAAAATTCTAGTTAAAATTATCAATAAATATTTTGAACATTTTCTATGAGTTCTGTCATGTACACATTCATTTTAAAAAGAGACTCACTATCATTCTCATTGCCGTTTAACACTGAAGCTTCACGTTTCATCCACTAAGAACATTTTATATCCTTGAGCTTGAGATCCCTGCACTAACTGGAACAACCATTATGGAATAGAAGTAGTGATATTTTAATATTTTGGGGTTTATTTTGAGTGTTTGTTTTTTATCCATAACCCTACTAAACCTTTTCCTGCAAGGCACTAAAACTAATTGTTTTGTATTTTCTTGTTGTTTATTCACACACACACACACACACACACACACACACACACACACACACACACACACACACACACACATTTCAAAACACTGGATATTTATTTTGAAACAAATGACCATTTAATAATAAATAACCTTTTAACAATAAAAAATATTTTTTCATTTTTTTAAATGTATATATTTTTTGTTTGAGACATACTTTAACAAATCACAATATAAAAGAATTTTTACTTCTTAGTGTTGAACAAAAAAAAGTAGCTGACATAAAAATTTTATTGAAATAAGTGATAACAATAGATGTAGTTTATGAAAAAGCTAGGACAATTTATGCCCACTTAATATTTGGTTGGATATTCATTAGCATCAATCACTGTCTTATGGAAATATCAATTGAGGAATGATGGCAATACAATTTCTTTGCAATATCATAAAGTAATAGTCCACAATTATTGTATGTTACAATATGACCTTTTCAAACTTAGACAACTGCTTACTTGCTATTTGCAGAGGAATATTCATAAATTAAGATATCAAATGAAGGAAGAGAAAATTCTAAGAAATTTTTTTTTTTTTTTTTTTTAATTGACTTTTTGCTAAGACTAAAGAAACATTGACAACAATGATCAAGAAAGATAATCACTTCTTATGTGTGTCTAAGCTATTAAAGTTTCATTAAAATTTGAGGTAATGATAAAGAAAATGGTTCATTTTTCACTGTTGTTGGGTTTTGTTTTTTGGGAGGATTGCGGGGAGGGGTTTCATTATTTATAACCAATCTTTAATCCCATTATTACCTCAATTTTTCATCTGCAAAAATAAGAATAAAACACCAATTATACTATTACAAATATTCTGGCCACTCTGAATATTTTTAAGATTTTGCTTAAGAAGGAAAAAGAAAAAGAGCAAATATTTTGAATTTTGTCTATTTACTTTGAATCATTTGATATTGTTAGGATCAATCCTAAAAAAATAATTACTTCCCTTTTGACTGACTAGGGAGTGATCACCCTTGGGTTCAGGAGGTCGGCCATCACACATGTGACGAAGATCACTGAGTGGTAGAACAGGAGACTTATCATCGCACATTCAGTGGTTTATTCATTATCATCTCTAAACGTAACTTATCAAATAAATCAGTGAAACATTCTACTTGGTTCTTGTGTCATTTTTATGGGAATATTCACAGAACCCAAACCTTAAAAACCATAAAAGATATAAATCTAACAAATCTAACAAAATATGCATTTCTTGTGTTGAAGTTGCTGAAATACTAATAATTATTTCACTCTTTTATCTTATTTGTTGTTTTATGATAAGGAAATGATACACAGTGAAACAGAGTTAATTATTTATGAACTCAAGTGGTACAGTCTGACTAGTATTATAAGTCTCTCGCTGTAGGTGTTACGTCCGAAGTTTGTCTTCTACTAACCGATGTCTTTCAGAGCTCTTCTGTCTCTACTTCAGATTCTGTCTCTGTCTCCGTAGCTTAAGATCGTCTTTTATACTTCCGCAATACCAGAAGTAACGTGGTATGAGCCACAATACAACATCATGAAAAAAAGTTATCAAATATACGTCCACTGAATGGTGTCTTTATTTAATACTATTGTCTAAAATTAAATAATCCAGTTTATAGCATTCACAAAATTTACTAAAAACTAGATGTTTGATGTGACTGAATTCTTTCTTCTAACATCTCAAATTTGAAAGGGTTGCATCTATTTCAGTATAACATCCTTCTCTTGTAGTCTTTGGAGGTATTTCTAATATGTATATCAATCATAAATATTTTTGGTGACTTATTTTAACAGCTAATTTTCTCTGGTAATTAATCTTTATTTACAGATTTAGAGCTCTAATGCTGAAAGTCAATAAATATTAGTCATAAAAGTAGAAAGGGAAAAATTGTTGACATTTTCTGAAGTTCTATTTAGGATCAGGATGTAATATCTGTGCCCTATTCCAGGCCCTTCTGATCTCCACTATTATTTTACTTGTTTGTATATACAACCATTAGGCTTTTCCACCCAGAATCAAGTGTAGTATCTGTCTGATCAATTAGATTTTCTGTCTGAGAAACTAATGTGTTAATATTGAGCGAGAGGAGTTAGGGAAATAACCCCTAAAATAATTCTTGTCTCTCTTTCCATTTGTATCTGATAAATTTGGTATTCAGTGAACATTTATGTTTCTATGTGATATCACATTTATACTACTACTACTACTAATAATAATAATAATAATAATAATAATAATAATAATAATAATAATAAGTGATGAAAATCTGAAAAGAATTATCTGACTTACTTGATGATTAATCAGTCTATAAATTCAACTGAATCCTGGAACATATTTTTATTCAAAGCTCTTTTAAATAATTGTCTAAAAAGACTTACTCATTTCAAACAATTAAATTTTTCAAAAGCAAAATTATATTGTCAAATTTTTAAAATTAATATGTTTATTACATTGTGTAGGGTTCATCATTATCATCTTGTCGTGCCATCAGCACAGATATCCCTGACCCTCTCTTGCCACCTCTCCCTATCATTCATCGCATCCGGCAGGTCCTCTGGGCTACACTCCGTATCCTCACAGAGCTGCTGTATGTAGGTTCAAGCTGGTCACCCTGCTTTTGCTCGGCTATGTGAAGGGGTCCATAGGAGTACATCACTTATGAGCAGTGTCCTGCATGTCTGGTTCATCTAACTTGGATAGTTTTCGTGATGGGTGGTAGGTGGCTGTCCAGATGCTGCTTTGTGGGGTGTTGCCTCCATGACCTGTTCAATATTGTTCACAGCATTCTTGTGTAGTTGCTGTCAAGCCTTTTCTCCATCCATTTAGTTAGCATCCATGTAGTGCATCCATATAGCAGTATCGACATGATCGTTGCTTGGAAGAAACTATGTTTCATTTTATCCATGATTTATTACATCATATAAGTCTAGTTATTAATTAGTGTGAACATATTATTAACTAATATAATATATACCAAAGTCAGCAATCTTTTGGCCTCGGTGGGCCAGGGTGCATATCAATAAGTAGACAGTGGTTTACTAAAAACTACCTAAGTCTGTATAAGCATTAAAATATATTAATTTTAATTTCCTAGAACTGAAGGATACTAAAATTCAGCTTTCAGCTACATCAATAAGTTTTCTTTCAATATCTTAAGTAGCTTTGTCAAAAAAGTGATATATGATGGAAAATCACTCAAAAATTGTTTTAAAAGTAATTCTATTATCATAATCATTTTACTGTTAATAAAAATAAAGTTACAAGAAAATCATAGTATAAAAATTGTGCCCACTCTAGAAAATTGGAGATGTCAGACCTTGTAGGGTTACTTTATATCTAAAGTCAGCTTAGCAATTATGGTCTCCAATTATATACAATTCAAAGATTTATCTTCACAATCATTTGAAACAAGTAAATACTTCATTATTTCAAGCAAATCTATTTGACCCCTAGATAAACCCTGGATCAAAGTGGATCTGAGAGTAATGGAAATAAAGGGTTAAATCCATACTCTCTAAAGCTCTAAAACTGGAGCCTCACCTCTGAATACAATTTAGTATCGTACTCTGGACACTGGAAATATGTTTTTAAAAAATACTTTACACTGTATAAAATAATGTAACATTGTGATTTGGTATTAAAGGATTTTAACCAAAAAAAAGAACACCCAGGGTTTTAAAATCTATTTTAAAAATTCTGTTAATTATTTAATTTTGATAAAAAAAATTTCACTTCTTAATCATTTGTGAATTTTTTTATTTTTTTTAATCTATAAAAGGAGTATTTTGTAAGAAACATTTGGGCTAGTAATTTTGTTAAGTTAACTAAAACATCCTTCATTTAATTTTATGAAATTTCAACAAAATTAACATTTTAGCAAACTTCAGATAATTTTTTTTTTAGATTACAATTTCTTATAAGTTTTTTTTTTAATTAATTATTATTCATAGACATTGGGCAAAATCAAACTTAGTGTCAATTTAACATAATCTGCCTGTGGTATTTGGAAATACTCAGAATTAGGAAAAAAATTACAGACCCTAAAGCATAGTATGAAAATATTTATTCATAAGCCAATCAAAATCCCTCATGGGCTGAATAGACTTGCAGGCAATAGGTTACTGACCCCTGTTTTTTAAGATATTGTAAGACTTTTACATATATATACATATATAACACAAAATAGCTCCTTTGGAGAAACCATCAACAAATTTCATGATGGTAACAAAAAAAAAAAAAGAAAAAAAAAAAGATAGAAAAAATAAAAAGTTCCAAAACAAGGATTTGATTTTATATAATCAAACCTGTTGAAATTTAAAGATGCTGCCTGAATAAACCTTTATATTATATATATATTGGTGACCATGAACGAGGGCAACTAGAAGGCTCTCTTTTCAATAGCTACTACACCGAGGTGTAGGGGAGGGCGCTACTCCTTTCCCTGGATTGCTCCACTTTACCCTCAATACGTACCTTATATTGCTGAGTATTAAGCAAGGAGGTATCTAGTACCATTTTTAAAGTCTTTGGTATGACGCGATCGGGGATTGAACCCCAGTCTCCCAGACCATTGGTGAACACTCTACTCACTAGGCCAATGAAATTAATTGATATAGTGTAAACCTAGTCGTTTTAGGTTTCAAAATTGATTAGAAATAACTTCAAAAAATGTTACTGACGTTTCAAATTTTATTCAGAAAAACGAAAATTTTAATTTTTTATATTGTTATCACAGCATTTTTGCCAGCCTTTTCTCCACTGTGTAAGATGTGTAAAAAAACAAAAATCTATTTTTTTTCAAAACACACCAACTTCAATAGTCTGAACAAAATTTGGAATGTCTGAATGAAATCTTAAATATCCAGTAAAAAAAGTGAAAAAGTTTTCACCAAAATTTTATTTGAAATTTCTTTTTAGGCTTAGTGTTGTTTTTAGTTTGTTCTTTTTGCTTTTTCCAAAATAAGTACTAGAGTCCAAGGCTAAGCCAAAGCCAAAATTTTTTAGACCTTATTTTTCTGATGCAGGTATCATTGGGGAATGGGAAAAGTTTTGGTAAATGAGCCTGGATTTGGCCCATTTACAAAAAAATTTGGCATCGGATTAGCCTTACAATACTTTTAACCTGGCCTATATTCTAGACTAACACCAATTCTTCAGCTAGATGTTTTTTTTGTTTTTCAAAAACATTTATCATTCTTAATCACTGCACTTTAGTTCACAAGTTTTTCCTAAAAAATAATAACCACCACAAATGATTATTTTTGTGATTTATTCCATTATATAAAAATCATATTTTGCATGTTTATTGTATTCAAATCAATTTAAAATGTTTTTGTGCTAAAATTGATATCAAAACAAATATGTATATATTTTCTGATGATCTTTATTGATTCTCTGTATTAGTGTTTTTTTTTTCTTAAAAATGTATTTCTAAATTTTTATTAACATTTTAAATTTTCTAATCAAAATCAATTTTTTTTATTATTGATTTTTACTAATCCTTTCCTTCATCATCTTAATTTTAATCGTTTTTTATTTAAAATCACTTGGGTTATTATTTTTACAATAGCAAAAAGCCACACAGATTGGCAATAACAATAAAAGGCAAACTCTCTGTTAGTCAAACTCTATTTACCTTGGAAAGTTTTTCAAACAGCAACCTGGGTGAATTTTGATAAAAAGCTACTAAAATTACGTCGAAAGGAAAATGATTAGCCAAAATTGATGATTATAATAATATTAATGATAATAGCTGATAATGTTTCATCCAAAAAATGTTTAAAATGAATAAGATCAATTTTTCTTAAAAAAAAGAAGCTTAAATGTTTGTATTAAATTTTTTACCAAAACAATTTTCATTCACTTGATTATTGATAATTTTCATATATATATATATATATATATATATATATATATATATATATATATATATATATATATATGAATTTTTACTACAAATCATAAACTTACAAAAACAAATCAAAATCTTTCATTTTACAAATAATCTTAAATAATCCTGTGTTGATTAAAAAACCCTGTAAATTGTACTTTTCTTAGATAAATGTTGTGTGTCTTAAAAGGGAATAAGGTTGTGCGTAAATGTGTGCGTAAGTGTATTTATTATAACTTTTGATGTATATTTAGTGGCATATCTACGGTATGGCATGTGCTCTGGGCGTCTCCAATCATCACATTGGTATTCAGATAATTATAACCATTGCAGTTTCCATCACCAGCTGTTTCAGCAAGTTAAAACTAATACTTTTGTATCTGAAAACCTCCATGGGTCAAGGCAGACTCTGGTCTTGCTCTGCTGAGTGTAAAAAGAAAAGAAATTGAAAAAAAAAAAAGAAGCAGACTTTGACCACTTCACTGAACAATTTGTATCAATGAAAGCATGGAAGGTGCAATTGTAATTTTCAGTCATATCAAAATCTAATTAAAACATGAACATAATTAACTTGTATTTTTGAGCTGGTAAAGTTATCTAAGAAATGTGTGACAGATCTTTAGACAGGGGCCCAATTTCAGCGCTTGCCATAGGTGCTATTTTCTGTAGATATGCCACTGATTGTATTGTTCCAAAAAAGAAAAGTAAAAAAAAATATTACTAATTTGAAAGAAAGAAACAAGTAACAAAGCAGCACAAAATTTTATTTCCTCATCTGCAACAGATGAAAAGGAAACAGTCAGTGAAGGCATGATAATATCTAAAGAGAAAGGGACCTTCTCCGTGAGCTCAACTGCCCAGGAACTGGTCAGATCAGAGCCAATCGATAAGGAAGTGGTTGAAAAAGACATTATTGACAGAGAACAAATATCCGAAGTGATGGCTCCTTGTGTGGATATCTCAGGGTCTAGAGCTTCCAGTACCAGCTCCATTTCAGAGCAAGAAGAGAAAGGTACAATGCATGGTGTGAATAGCATGGGTTGCTTTAAGTGTCCGATCTGAAAATAATAATTTTACATATTTCTTTTTCCGAACTTCAAAATTGTGCATGCAGTTCATTTTGCTTTCAGTGGTAAAGAATCATATTCTCAATTTTTTTTTTTTTTTTTTTTTTTTTTTTTTTTTTTGAGGTTAAGGATGATTTTCTGATTGTTTATTCTTTTTCTTTTCTCTATGATTTTTCTTACGGGTTCTTGGAGAAATTATTTTGTAACAGTTAGAAAATACTACTAAAATCAGTGTGGTTTTTTTTCTCTCACTATCAAGCTGTGGTTTTCACTTGAAAAATCAAGCACAGGCAACAAGCCAGTCTCTAACTCTTATTTCCCAAATGATTATCAATCATATTTTTTCAGGATTAAAGATTTAAGCTAAATAATCTCTTTAGAAGTTAAGCCGCAATGACCAGCAAAGGTTCATTGTAATTTTTATCTAAATAATCTCAAAACCAGAAAAGTGTGTTCCTGTATATATGTTTCTGTGTCTATATTCGGCTGTAAAATTTTCTTTGTCAATCTTTAATTCAGTTTTTATGATAATGTGGAACTTTTTCCTGATAGGCATTGTTAGGCTATACATATTCCCAACTTGCCTTACATTATGCAAATTTACTGTTTATATATATATATATATATATATATATATATATATATATAAGGTGTAAGATAATAATCAAGAAGGAAAAAAACTCACAGCTCAAAGTTTCACATTGTTGATCTTCAGGTGTACTACTATTCAAGAGATCTATTGAACATTAGCTCACCTTAGAATCAACAATGTGAAACAATCATAATAGTGCTCTGCATTTTCATGCATTGTGCACTCTAAAGATTTTATGAATTAAAACCTTTTTAGTGTCAAATTCTAATCATAATATATATATATATATATATATATATATATATATATATATATATATATATATATATACACACACAAACACCAATAAATAATCCATGTGTTTGTCTGTGTGACTTTCATGGTAAAATGAAAGAAAGAAAATAAAAACTCTTTAATATATATAAAAAAAGAATTACAAAATTTAAGAGAAACATGATCTTACCTTAAAAGGTATTCTTTCACCTAACTCTCAAAAAGGACAAAGCCTACTTTTTGGCAGGAAAACTCACTAGACCTTTCCTTGTGATGTAGGCTATGTGAGGTTTATATCAAAGATCACTGGAGATCACCAAAGGTCACACAACAAAAATCTGCAGATCTTAACAATTGAAACAAATACTTGTACCTTTTTACAAATAAGAAATACATTTGCATTGTATAAGAAGAAATATATCTGTTGTGAACCAGTAAAAGGTCTAGAAGAAAGACACAAACTCAGGATTACGTGAAACAAGTATATTGAACGAAAGTATAAATACAGCATAGGTAAAAGAGTGTTAAACGTCAGTCTGACTGCCAAAGTGTTAGGCTGGTGTTGAGTTAACACCGAGATGAATATTGTCCCAGTATTCATAGTAATAGGAAAAGTTCATTATAGTCCATAAGGTAGATACCATAACAATATCAAATCACATATTTTGCATGTGTTGTGATATTTGAAGTTATTTAATGCTAAATATCCCTGGCTGTGTGCTGGAATAATTGGGTATGATCATTTTTTGAATTTGATTAAGACTGGCATGATCATTGTTCTTTCTAAACTGTCATCTATAAAATAAAATTAAGCTTTGAAATTTTAAATGTTTCAAGTAAAAAAAAAAAAAAAGTGGTTTTCATTTAAAAAATGAAACTAAATGGTTGCACAAGCAATCATTATATGCTGTTTCTTTTGATCTGTTTAATGAACTTAAAAATAAAACCAATAATCATCTGAAAAGTAAAAATGCTTTCTGCACAGACCACTTCTTCCACTGTGCTTTTTAGTGTCATGCAAGCCATGAAAAAATTAGGGAAAACATTAGACCTAACTAATTTTTTTCTTGTTCATACATTAATATCTCCCAACCCCCTTTTTTTATTACTAACAATTGTTTTATGGATGCAGTTGAAACTTATCAAACCCTAGGGGAAGTCTCTGTGCCATAGTGGTTAACTGCTGGGCTGTGACATTGTAAAAAGTCATTTCAAACACTAGTCCCACTATTATGTTCACTTTTGGACTAATACCCTTGGGAAAGGTTTGAACCTCATATCCCCTCAGCTATGGGTTAAATTGTACCACTAGTGTTCTTCTACAGGGATGACTTTGGCATTAGATAACCCACAAAGGTTGATATGCCATTAAATAAAGAACCCAAACCATTATTGAACCCTAAAAGATTGTTCTGTTTTATTTTGGGTTTTGATTTAATTTTTCTTTCTGACTTTTTGTTTGTTTTGCTTTCTTTTTGTTTATTTACTTATTTTATTGTTATATTTTGTTGATTTGAAATATTTTGAAATCTCTCTTGATAGCCTATTTCCTCTTCAACTAATAAAGTTTCTGTGAGTTGATTTCAATAACACCAAACTTTCCTTTTTTTTTTTTATTTCATTCATTCTCAGATACAGTTTTTTTTAATGTGATATTTTTTTTAATCCTCTCTTCAAACTATTTCTCATCTGAAATAATGATTATGGTGATTGATGCTTTCTTTTGAACCTGCCTATCTTTCGGTGAAAGATTTCTTTTTTTTCTCTGTGTATTTTTATTTTTATTACTTTTTTCCTTGCATTTGTACGCTCTGTCTTTGAAGTGAGAGTGACTGATTTTTCTTCTTGGAAATAAGAAAATGATAGTCCATGGCATGCCATTTCTATTCCTGGAAAAGTTCTGTGAAGAATGTTTTTAAGATCGTTCTTATACTTTCTCTGCTAATTTTTGTCTATGGCATGTAAGTCTTTTTAAAAAATTTGGTTAATGTTGAATTTATTGAAACTTTTTTTGTGTCATAAATAGTCCTCCTTGAAGTATTATTAATTTCTGACTTGTGTTTCTTTCATCTTGATTTCAGTTGCTTCTTTTCGCAACTACTCAAATCATCAGTTTGAATCAGAAATAAACAAGACTTGAACTCAGATCTCTTTATTTTGGGAAGCCTGATTAACTGTACCAGCTGCTCTATTGACTGAACTACAATGCAAAGGGATATGAGATCAAGTCTTGCTGAGAGCTTATCTTTTATTTCTGAGCTGGTTTTTTTTTTTTTTTTTTTTTTTTTTTTATGACCATTAACTGATGGCTTGGATAGCAACTAAAAATAATATGGAAGAAATGCTAGCCAAAAATTATTGGTTGACAAAATTTCATTTTATAAAAAATAAAATTCTTATATTGTCCTTTTTTTGTTAAATTCAAACATTGTTAATCTTTTCTGGATTTATTTTTATTTCTTAAATTTATCTGCTTTTAGATAACTCAAATTTAAATTCGTTTGTGAACTATCTATATATATATGTTTACCCGTTTTCATAGGATTATGTTCAGGTTGTACTGTAGAAACATTTTTACTCATGGATATCTAGTTTTAGTAATTTCCATTGAAAGTGAATGTATTAGAATTGCTGAAAATGCAAGATATATTGTAATAAATTGCACCAGTACTATCAAAGTCAGCGTTTTCATCAGAATTGAATTACACTTTGATCTGTTTCAAATTCATCAGTTAAGAATGGCCTGCAAGATTTCTTGGACATTGATGAATTGATACCTAATTGTCATCTTGGAATTTGATGATCTTTCAATGAAAAATTATAAAATACTAATTTTGAAGTAGCCATCTTGCTAAGGCTGATTTAATAGTGCAACCCACTTACCACCAGTTATTTTTATTATTATTATTAGATTCTGTTGTTAAAAAAATCTAGCCGTCCAAATCTATCAAAAATATTCTTATTCCTGTTCTAAACTATTAGAACAATTACAGATACTCTTCACTTTTTGTGATGTGAATTTTCTGTAAAATTGCATTAATATGATGAATTCTAAAATATAGTTTACAATTTCTTATTCATGAAACAATAAAGATTTTGTTTTTAAATCCATGCCACAATTTTAAAATTTTTTGCTGCAAATTTTAAGCATTAGGTTTAAGTTATATGATTTCAATCTTTATATCCAGTAGTCAAAATCATTTTCCATATTTAATATCTGAAGATTTTGTTTAAATGAAAGTTGTGTGTTTTTGTAAGATATTTTGATATTTGATTTTAGCATTTCATAACATATTGTGGTTAAAAAAAAACAACATTTCTAATGAGTTGTTGTATAAACCAAGATGAAGCTTTAAAACAATTTAGACAGCTTATTATTCTTTTGATTATATTATATCTCTTAATGATTCTTATTCAAGTTGGGATTTTGTGTAAAATGGTGGTTCTTAAACTTTATTTTATGATGGTGCCAAAAGAATGTAGATAGCCTACCAAATTTTAATTTATTAGGATATAGCTATGCGTTGGTATATATAATAATTTGGGTAAGAAAGTTTATGTATGTGTATGAATGTATGTCTGTGTATACATATATACATCCACAACACACTTTCCTGATTGTGGTAACCCACTATTTTACCACAGTTCATAGTTTGAAAATTACAGGTGTAAAGTAAAAAAATATAAAGTAATTAGGATTTCACAGCAAAGAGGTTTTAATGTTTTGGTATTATTGTTAACCCTTTCGCAGGCAGATAATTTTTTCAGTCCTTGTTGAACGTTGCAAATTATTTTCTGAAAATTTGCAACATTCAAACAAGTCAACTAATCATAAATAATCAAAAAAAAGAAACAAAAACTGATAATTTGATCAGCAATTGTGTGTCATAGTAAAAAAAAAACTTGAAAACAATAACACAATTACTATTAATTTCTGATATTTTACAAAACAACCTTTACGTAATCCTACACTACAGTGGGGCCTCTTAGCATTGTTTCTATGCATTAACATTGAATTGGTCAATGAGCTGCCAACAGGAAAATGCCTTATGTTGAGCTATCTCTAAAAATGGCAAAAATGTTGCTATCCCTGGGTACCATCGACAACAAAAGTATAGTTCTGCCTGCAAAAGGGTTAATGAAGAAATTAGTTTATCTGTAATAATTATTGAAATGCAAGAAGAAATTTACTGTTAAATAACCACTATCATAAGAATAGATACTTATTTTCATTGTACAGTAATTTTATACTTGCCTTTTTTTATCTTAATGTGTAACAAGTTTATATAAAAAGTATATAAAGAAGTAAATTCACAACACCATCAAATTAGTCTTTCAATTGAGTAATATTTTAACTATCCATTAGTTTATCCAAATATACACAGTATTAATGTCTTTTATTTCTATGTTTCTTTACTATATGAGTTTGTGAAAAAAAAATGGTCAAATATCTTGACTATGTTTAAATTAGTATAAGCTAACATGATGATTCATTCATTTATTCATTTTGTTTTATTTTTAAAAATCAAAATTGTTACACTGATATAACTAATTTAACTTCTAATCTAGACTTTTTATTTGTGAATGATTCAGACTTCAGTTTTATTGACTGTATGCATTTTCTTTTGTATCAAATGATGCCAGTATTTCCTCGATGACACCAAATTATATTTTTTCTTTTAAACTTTACAAATCCTTTACATGAATATAATTATCATTTTGCAGAAATTTTACCCAGAACTAAGACACCGCCACCTTCACCAACTGAAGTGGTTCCATCAGGTAGTCTTCTTTTACACTAGATCTCTTACACTAGATCTGGTAGTATAACCTGCCTGCACTAAAAACTGCTTTAGTTGAGCTATTTGTAATTCCATTTAAAAAAAAAAAAAAAAAAGAAATTACCTCCTTATTGCACTCTATATGGTATTTTGCTTAATTTTTATTTAGAGCTAACTATTTGCAATATAAACGTTTGAAAATGTCCCAATGATATCTATTCAATCATATTCAAATTCATAATCAAATAAGCTTCATTTTATACATTTATAAATACATCCCCTTTTTTTTCATTTTCATTTTCTTTTTTTAAAGATCTTTTAAGCTGTTCATAAAGCTATATTAAAACTAATTAAAACATACAAAAATAAGTTGAATCTTTTTAAAAATTATCTTAATATATAAACAGTTGAAATTAATTTTATCTTTTATGCTCGTGACATTATTACTTTTAATCTAAAATTAAATGTAATTTTTTTTATTAAATATTCATGGTATTAAATACTCTCAACATATTATCATTACTAAAAGTATTAGATATTATTATTATCATATAATTAAAAATTTATCATTAAAAGTATTAAATATTACTATTATATAATTTATTATTAAATCAATAGTATTAGATAATAATATTATATGGCTGAATATTATTATTAATGACATTCAGTTATATGAACTTTTTATCAATATTTCTTTAATTTTAGTCTCAATTACCATTATCAGAATTCCCAGATAATCCATTCACAATTATTAGTCAGTGCGGATTGGAAATAAAGAATAAACCCCTGATCCATGTTGCTTATTAACTATTGTGGATTGATGATGTGGGAAAGATTAAGATTACAGAAATACTAAAAAAAAAACCCTTAACATTCTATAATGTTTCTTCTAACTAATACCGATTATATTTGTGTTAAGAACTTGAAATGTTTTTATTTATCATTGATCTCTTAGAATGACACCCACCACTAATCCCCTTTTCATCTAACCATTTAATGCTTTTTAGTTTTAATATCACTTTTTTTTTTTTCATTTTAATCAATTGTATATATTTTTGGTGAGAGATTGACATGAGTGATTTCTTTCATCCAGAGAAAGCCCTGTCTCTTTAGTTTGTTAATTTACTTAAATATACAAGCGTGAGTCAATAATTTTTCAAACTTGTATTGATAGTTGTTTTTTTTAAGTTGACTGTACAAGTTCTGTAATTTTAAAACTATATCAAATGTACAGATAATTATTAACTCACTATTGTATAATATATATTGTAGTTTTCAATATCTATAAATAAAGAGTACTCAATATTATATAGAGCATATATATCTAAGTTAGGATAATATAGACAGAGTTGATGGTGTTTAGTGGCTGTCATTCATTCATCATGACTGGGTCTGATAATTGCATTAGTAAGAAACTGACAGCCACTAAGCACCATTGACTCTGTCCATACTATCTAATATATATATATATATATATATATATATGAAAATGAGCTCACAATAATCTGACACTATTTTGATATACATCATCTCTTTATACTTCTGAAAAGATGAAATGACATTGAAACAATGTGTTATACTATTGTAAGTCCATATCTAAAATATTTTGTTTAAGCTCTATTTTACTTAAAAATATACAGTACTCTCAGTTTCCCAATAAAAATACTTGTGTATATATAACTGACTTGATAGTTCCCTCTAATTCCTGATTTTCTGTACATATTAACTATAAAGAAAACCTACAAAAAATATAATGTAGAAACATCACACATATGCATAGATCAATGATCTATAAAACTTAACGATTTATGGTTACATCACGCTTAAGCCTGTTAAGTATTTAGATGGATGACCACATAAAAACAGCATGTTACTAGGCATAAATCCTTGTTTTCTCAATGGACACATTTGCAAATTTGATGTAGTTTACTCAATGGATGCCTTGAATATCACTTCACTCTCATTCACTCTCATCTGCATCTCATCTTCATACGGTTTAACATTCACATTCAATCTAACAGAATTATCTCCTTTTTTTTGAAACTGCTATACCTTCACACAACAGGTACTGTAAGCAATCTATGGCTCATGTGGCTCTACTAAGTCAAGCTTGATAACTCTTATTGGTAAAACTTGAGCTGGTTCACATTTGATTGCCAAAGTTAAGCAACTTGAAGCTGATTAGTACTTGCATAGGTGGCCTCTGAGGAACACCAGCAGCTTTTGACTTACTACCAGAATATGCAAAATGATGTGTGCCTTAGGTCCAACAAGTTCAGAGCCCCAGAGCAGCACCTCTCCATTGCACAAAAGGAAGAAGGTCAGAGTAATTTGATGCTGTAATGATACTAATATCAGGGACTGGGCAATTTTTATTCTTGCTCACTTGTATCTGCTGCATACAACCCCAATAAGGAGATAGATATTGACTAAGCAAAAACTTGCTTGCAAAACCCAAGTTTTTTAATAATTAATGATTCACAGTATAATTTTCCTTTATTTCTTTTACTGTCACTTTTATGCTTCCATGATATATATATCACGAGAATTTACAGCTAAAAATGGTCTTAATCTGTAAAATATAGTGCTCTATGCACAAGAATGCAGAGCAATATAATGATATTTCAACTATGAAATAAAACATGTTAAATTCACTCATAAGTATCATGTGCCTGATCCTCAGGTGAGCTTGTATCCATACTTCAGAAATGTTGATATAAGCTCAGCTGAACATTGGGTATGTGAAACTCAATCATGAGTGAATTTACCTTGTTTTATTTTATAGTTGAAATATCACATATATATATATATATATATATATATATATCTGATGATTATGCAATCCACATGAAACTTTAAGTAACAGACTTTAAGTGTACATAATTTGGATAATTTATGTTTTATATATATATATATATATATATATATATATATATATATTATCAAAAATACTTAGTAAAATCACCTCAGTATAAAATAAGAAAAGTGTTCTTTAAGTAAAGCAATATACAGTTAATATCAAACGTTAAAACTCACAAAAATTATCTACAACTCTAGCTTCACATATATGATCCTCATGTAGACCTTTGCTTTATATATATATATATATATATATATATATATATATATATATATATATATATATATATATATATATATTTGTAATACTGTAAGATAAGTGGTCATCACCTATTAAAAATAGGGTTTCTGCATGCAGCAGTCACAGTGAAAACATTATTCATTTCTACTAACCTGAAAATAATTGCAGCATTTTGAATGGCTTTTCCTAGGGATTTTGCCTTGAATACATGATAAAAAGATGCAAGTGGTTTATTTATTTCATTGTGGTTTATTTCATTGAAAATAATTTTGCTATTCGAAATTACAGATAAGTGTAAAAAAAAAAAAATTTCTCCTGTTATGAGAACTTTTTGAAAAATCTCAAATTGTGAATGTATTGAATTATGTTTTGTTTACATATGTTTGCTAAAAAATCTATTTTTTTATGTTATTATCTGAAGTGATGACAACAATTTTTTTTTTTTACATGATTTACATTTGTCTTATTTAAAAGAAATAAGTATTTCAGACAATTGTTTCAGAGGGGCTGTTTCATTTACTGTTAGTTTTTCTTGATAGCCTGAAAGACACATTTTTCAGAGGTTTATGAATTTTAGAATGAAGTTTATTTTAAGACTAAGAAATAGATTAAAATATTTTTTCTATCTCTTTTTTTTATTTTTATTTTATAAAGAGAGCAGTCATTTGTTGTTTTTTTTTTACAGAATAGTCATATCTAAGTTTAGAAATACAGGGCATCCATTGAGAATCAAACTCACTTGAAGTGATCTGTTAGCTTAGTTTGTTAACCATTACACCAAGTGAAGTGCTTTTTTTTAAAAAAAACATAGAGTAATGAAGCATTTTCTAAGAAAGAGAATTTGCTCTTTTTCTGAATGAAATGATAAATTTATGATTTTATATTTTCTAAAATAAGCATTTTAACAATTTAAGTATTCATATTGTATATTCAAATTTAAACCTGAATAGATTTTCACTTGGTTATCTAAATAAATAAAAAATCGAGTTGATTCATCCTAAAGAAAAATAATTTTCCTTACTTGTAATTTATATTATATCATATCTACCTCAATTTGTTTACATCTATATATCTGTATATTTATAATGGAAGAAACTGAAGGCTCCTCCCCCAGAAATAATTTGGTCCAGTAAGAAAAAATGCAGAATATTATTTTCCTTGTGTATTCTTATACAGTATTTTTTATAAACCAAAAAAGAAAAAAATGGGAATTGTAAATTCCAAAAAAAATTTTTCTTCTTTTTTTTTATCTTGAAAGCTACTCAGGTTTACTCCTGTTTTTAGCAGTACAAATTTCTTTCAAAGATTTTAAGGGGGAAAAATGTTCTTACTGGAATCTGAACATATTACTATTTGATCTTCTCTAATCTCAAAAAACTATTAACCATCCAGTGAATATAATTTATCTAGATTGTCATTATTTGTCCAGAGTTATCTTCTCTTGACTTCATTTTCTGTATCTTATGTTGCTGTTTTCTCAGTCAGCCATTTTTGTTTAATTTTGTAAACTTTTTATTGTACTTTTTAGTTTAATTTTTACAATTTCAAATTCATATTTTCATAATTCAATGTTGTATATACCAATGTATTTAGTATATTTCTGTTTTGGAACATTGTGAAATATGAAGGCAGCATTATATCATCCTGAAGTTATACTGATCAAAAGGAATTCTTAAAGATATATATTCACATCGTTAATTATACAGATTTCATTAATATATTACAACCTGGTTAACATTCATTTAAGAGACCACATTATTTTGGAAAATTGTTTGTTACTTCTGAGAACAGCAAATTTATATATGTATTTAAAAAAAATATACTTTTTTAGTTACTGATATTGATTAAACAAATCAGTTGTCCATAATTTTAGAACTGAGTTATGAAAGGATGTCTTCCTTTTTTTGTGCATGTTTATTCATTATTGTTTCTACTATTTCTTTAAAATATGAAATATTTATTTCTGCTTATCATTTTTTGGGTGTAATATGTTTTTTTTTTTTTTTTTGAGATCTTGTCTTTGTTAATGATTTTTTATTTTTTATTTATTTTTTTTGTAATAAAAAATCACAGCTAATCAACAACCAACAAATATTTTAAAAAGTCAGTTAATACTTTGTTAATAACTTATTCATATTTATGTAACTTAAAAGAATGTTTAGCCTTGTATGATGTATTAAGTTTTTTTTCTTTTTTTTTTCATAGAAGCATAATGATTTTCTTCTCATGAAAAACTTTTGAATTTATAAAATGATTATTATATTGACCATTTGGGCTTATCTGGCCACATAATTCATTAATCCCACTCTAAAATATCCTATAGCCAGCCATGTTTTGCAGTAGATATATTGATTTATATATTTATATACATACATATAATCAAACATACATTTAATGGATAATATATTATCACTTCAACTTAGCTTGAAATAATGACTATCCCTTAATTTTTCTTTATTGATAAATGAATATATCTATAAAGTATCCAACATAAATTTTTCCTCTTCAATGATTTAGCAGTCATTCTCACAGTCTTTATTTATTTGATATTTTATTTTCATTTTTCGGCAGTTAAATGGATAAGTCAAGTAATTATATACAATATCTATTAGTTTGAAGAGTTTATATTCAGCTTCAAAATTCATGAAATTCAGAACAAAGATTAATATAAGTGTCAGAAATCAAAAAAATTGATACAAGACTAACTAATGAAATATTATGGATAAAAATCAGAAATAAAAGTAAGAACTAATACATTTAGACAAATGATTCAATATTAGTCATATAATTTTTATAAGTAATGATAGCTTCCTAGGAAAGGGTACTATCAAATTTTCTGAGATTTCTGCTTATTTTTTAGCCTATTCTTCCTGAGAAATGACTTAAGATGAACAAGAAATCTCTTCTGGATTCAAACTTTTATTTCACCTGATGCTTTATGTGATTCCAGTTGTAAAATTTATTTAGCCACTGGATTCATTTTATTGTCAATTGCAGGGGCTCCCTCAAAAAACTATCAATATGTAAACTCCATTGATCTTTTCTACAACCACAAGGCATACTGGCCAAACGAAAAGAAAAACCATGACAACTCTGCTGATCTTTATTGTCAGGAGAATGTTCTTTGGCTGCTTCACCATATTTCCTCCAAATAATTTTATTTTGGTCTTACTTTGACCATACTTTAGAATTCCAGAAAGAAAATAAAAAGTACTTTTTTTATGAATATCGGACAATCCTAAATATATTTGGTGTCTACAGTAAATTCTTTGTTTCTTTCTCTTTTTTTTTTTTGATGGGTGGGTGGGGGTAGAGAAATATCCTGTATGTTAATGTTCATACATACTACAATTCTGGTTTCCTTCAAATCTTTCTGAATTTTTCTGTATATAATTGTTGACTCTATGATTACTTCCTGAATATCATTTCTAGCATGATAAATCAAAGGATAACCAATTTTCTTGAGTGAAAGATAACTTTAATTGGCAATTTATACTTACAAGAAAAATAGGGATGTTTATACGACTACAGTTTTTCTATGTCTCAAGTCGTTACCATGTAACACGATATCTTGTGACAATTATTTTGGCAGTGATGAGGTGGGCATGGTAATACTTCCATTGTTCTAATCTGGGGGTGAATAATTGAACTATAAATGACTTTGACACCAGTTGCACTGATTGGGGTTATTCTAAGTTGTCTTTGAAGGTTTTGTATCAATCGCAGTTCACTTGCTATTTGTACCTTATGTAATTAAAAAAATTACCACTTCTTTCTAATTTATACATCTAACTTTTCATTGGTCAGTCTTGTGTCAAATTTAGAATAGTGTTTGTATTGATATTGATCTATGGGCTGAATTTCATTGATTTTGACATTGTATTACACTATCCTAGACTTAGGCCATGTACTGGTCAAGTTAGTCTACAGTATCTGAATAAACATTAGCCTACCAGACATCTCAATTTCACTAATATATCCAGGAGATATCTTTTGAGACATTTTGGGAAGAAAAAAAGAGATCTTTTAAGCCATCAAATACATGCCAATACTTATCAAGTAATCATATGTATGGTAATATCAATATTATATATATATATATATATATATATATATATATATATATATATATATATATATATATATATATATATATATAAAACATCACATTTGGAATACTTTGTTTATCTATTTTCTTCATACTGTCTGATTTATTTCCATAATTTACTTATATATATAGTCTGGTTTTGTATATCACTATAACATAACAAAAATGGCATATGATTGCAAATTTTTTGTTTGTGTTAAAATAAATTTGTAGCTCAATTATTTCATTGTCATTAACATATGTCTCATAAATAACATCATTTATGATAATCTTAAATCTGCATATACAGTTTCATCTATTTGCAGTTTTCTCATTTGTTGGCAAAAAAAAAAAATACCTCTCAAAATTACTCTAGAGTGGGCTGGACTCTTTAGCCTTGCTACTGCAATCAATCTAGGAGAATGAAAACTCTGAATTTAAAACAGCTGTACTCTGTTTAAAAATTCACCTTATACCACAGCCTACCCATGTGGAGGGGTTGAGTAAATACATTGTGTAGTTTAGTTGCAAAAGTTTTTCCTTTTTATCTTTGCAAAATGTTCACTTTTGTCTTTTTAGACCAAACAGCAAAACGATGTATGTTCATAGAGCAATGGTTAGCACATTCACGAATGATTACTTCTGTAAAGAGTTTGAACTTTACTTAATGCAAAGACTTTGGTCTTTACGCTATGCTCAACTCAACCGAGTAAATATTAGTAAATACTACAGAGCCCATACCTGAGCCAATATGGGAAACAGCAAAGAAAATCTGGGTAATGAAAGAAATTGGAAAACAAAAAGATGGTTCATAATTTGCTACTATATTGTTACATATATTGAGCTCCATACAATTTCTGTTTTTTTTTTGTTTTTTTTTTTGTTTTGTTTTTTTTCAATTGGCATGAATATACAAAGAGTCCAGGCAGCTTTCTTAGTGCTCAATATTTGAAAAAGCTCACTTTATGGTGTCAAGTAGTATTTAGAAATCTAGTCATGCTGGTTATTACAACTCTTCTAGTTTTGGTTCTTACTAAATCTAATAGATAACTAAAAGAATAAAACAAACTTCTGAATTTATAAAACTATTCATTAAGTTATATGAATTTTGATTTTATTAAATACTTTAAGCTTAACTTAGTTTGACACATGACCAGAAGTTTTATATATTCAACTTTTACAAAAAGAAAGCAACAATGTCTTCAATATACTACATACTTGTATGTATATTATTGCTCATAAATAAATGACCTTAGGTCCGACTAATCTTTGTAGATTCAGCATTGCTCACAAATAAATGCACCAGTCAAAATAGATATTATTTCTGGTAGAATATCATACAATTAAAATGGATATTATTTTTGTTGGAATATCATGCAATTAAAATAGATATTATTTCTGGTAGAATATCATGCAATTAAAATGGATATTATTTTTGTTGGAATATCATGCAATTAAAATAGATATTATTTCTGGTAGAATATTATGCAATTAAAATAGATATTATTTCTGGTAGAAAATCATGTAATCAAAATGGATACTATTAAATATTATTTCTTACCAAACTTTACTGCACTGAAACTCTGTAAGGAAAAAACATGAATATGCAGCAGTCTAAAAATAAGTACACTGTTTATATGCATTCATGCAATTTCATTTTTTGTAAAGTTTGCTAATAAATGGTATCCTTTGTAATTTGTTTCTTGAGTTTAAAGAAACCAGAGGTACTAGTTTCACCATTGTTATTTGTCAATAAAAAGGTGGTTGGGCTCTCGCTCGCTCTCTCTCTCTCTCTCTCTCTCTCTCTCTCTCTCTCTCTCTCTCTCCCCTCTCTCCTTCTCTCCCTCCCTCCTTCTCTCCCTCTCTCTCTCTCCAGCTAACATCTGACTGGAGTCTTGTGTTGAATTTATTATAGTTACATTCCTGAGTAATTGTGACAATAATCTTTTTGATTGTTCCACAAGAAATTATAAAATCCTAATAGGTTTAGTATAGAAAGTAATAGTTAGAGGTGTGCTTATTCAAAGGGACTTATTAATAAAGGATAGTGTAGGTTGGCCCTTGATTTTTCTTTTTCCCCTCCTAAGAAGTTTTTAATATTAAGGTATCAGTCTACCATAATTTTTGTTGATAATAGAATAACAACACAAAATAACAAAGCTCCTTTATGACATCTTGGGAAATTCTCAAAATAAATCCCCTTATATTTTGTAAGTTGATAGGCCTGAAACATTGAACACTAAGAACAGAATGTTTACTTTTTATTAGTATAACAGTTCATACTAAAAATTTGCAAAAATATTCTGTATTTCCAATTAAATTTTTATTTCACTCAAACCTGCTAGAATAGAATATAGAAATGTTTTTTTACAATTAAACTGTGTACTCATTCTAAACTGAATTGTTTGAAATAGAACTGATTATTTGTATAAAAATGGATTTGGCATTAAATAACCTACAAGGGTTGATATGCCATAAAACCTAAACAACCAACCAACTAGGATAGAACATTATTCATATGCGACAGATTTTATTTTGTTTTGTTGTTATTTACTAACTTTTGCTTAGTTGTGGCACAAGGCCAGATGTATAGAGTATCCAATGAGACTGGAGCTCACTTATAATGGCCAACTAGTCTAGCTTACCAGCTCATTGGCCTAGTGGGTCGAGTGTTCGCCAATGATCCAGTGCTGAGGGTTAAGCAAGGAGGTATCAAGTACCATTTTTAAAGTTTTTGTTATGAGCGACCTGAGATTGAACCCAGGTCTCCCAGACCATTGGTGAACACTCTACCCACTAGACCAATGTAATCAGTCAATGTAATAATTTTTACTTACCTGAAATTTCATATACTATATGTATAAATCTGTTCCCTCTCCCAGGGCAGGATGAGACATAGGGTCAAGGTTATTGCAGAACCTGCCCTTCTACATATTATCAAAAATATGATTTGGTTTGGTTGGGTTTTAAGATATATCAATCATTGTTGGTTATTTAATGCCAAATCCATTTTTATACATATAAACAGTTCTCTTTCAAACAATTTAGTTTAGCATAAGTACTGTTTTTATATACACACAGTTAAATGTAAAAACTGTTCTATTTCAAAGAATTCAGTTGAGTATAAGCGCACAGTTCAGTTCTATTTAACCCATTGATAGGATCCTATCAGGTGGTACCACTCTGGGCCAGAGTGGACCTGGGAGTGACAGCAATGAAGGGGTACTCCACATTCCCCAATGCTCTAGCATTACTGAAGCCTCACTGTCAAATTGTTTAGTGTCATATCCAGGACACTCGTTGAAGGAGTCTTATCCCTCTGCAGAGATGTAGTCGGTGTATTCTACAGCCCCAGATGTTGTAGGAAATAGACATGATGCCTGTGGTGTAATTGTTGCCGTTGTAGGAAATGGACACGGTAACTAGAGTTCAAATCCTGGACGAGACTGACTGCATTTCACATAGCACTAATACCCTTGGAAAAGGTATGAATCCAATTATTCTCCCTCCAGCTATGGGTAAATAGTAGGACAGACTAGGTTCTTCAGCCTTGGTGAGGCAACTAGTCTAGGAGAAGGAAAACTCTGAATTCAAACCTGTCAAACTCCGCTTAAAAATTGACGTTGTGTCATATCCTGCCCGAGTGGAGGGGTTGGGTAAATAGGATAGACATGGTGACCTCAAGCTTAAATCCTGGCCGAAGCTATTTACATTTTACACAGAACTGATATCCTTGGGAAAAGTATGCATCCACATATTTTCTCTCAAGGTATTGATAAAGAGTTGGGCAAACTGGGCTCTTTAGCCTCGATATGGCAGCTAGTCTAGGAGAAGGAAAACGCTGAAATTAAACTAGTTAAACTCCACTGAAAAATTGATTTTGTGTCACATCCTGCTTATGCGAAGGGGTTAGTATTCATATTTTAATGCCAAAAATATCTCAGCCTCCTTGCCATTCCTTTTTACGGGTACCTCAAGCATTGACCCTCTCCCTCCTAGCACAATAGACGAAGTGCTGATGGGGAAAATGATGCCCCTGGGTTACTATATGTAACAATATTAATATAGTTATGGGTATACAAACAATTTGAGTCTTCTTCTTTGATATTTAAATATACTTTGTAAATTTTAACGTACCGAATGATCAACATTTAAAAATTAAGAATAAACACAAAATCTCAAACTTGTAAAATTATAATTCCTCTTTGATAATTTCAATGAACTGGAGTTACAAATGTATAAGGGGTTTGATTCTAGTCTTTTCCATTATGTTTGAATTTCAACCTTTCTAAATTATCTATCATGTATAGGTCAATACCAACTTTTCACTATGGAGAGATATTAGATTACAGACACCCAAATCAAACTTTTTAACTTTGTATCTTATTAACCAGACCTTCAGTAGGCAAAATCTGATGTTAGTTAGAATCTTATCTCACTTAAGCTTTATTGTTTTCAATCTATTCTGTTCTTCTTTGTTGTAGATTCATAACTTGTGATTTCAATAAAAGAAGTAACTAAAAATTGTAATAAAAAAAGAATAGGATTCAGCATTTTGCCTAATAATAAAAGATGCTACTAATACCATAAAAAATATCAAATATAGCACCAAAAGAATAGAGAAAAGGCTCTTCAGCACTCAGTTGGTAGAGTAATTGATGCATTTTACCTGGCTTCTCTGCTGTGGAAGAGGACAAGAGTCTGAATCTAACTGAGAGCTTATTCTTTAATGTTCGTATTCTATATCTATATTGTTATTTCCCCAACTGAAACTTAATGGATGTGTTCCAAGCTACAGCAGCAGACTTATCTCCCTTTTTTCCAAAATGGATTTAACCATTAAGCATTATTTAAGTTTACTGAAATGTCTCTGAAATTACTTTACTGCTAGAATGACCTCTACAATTTTTCACCTAGGCCTTTATCATTGACATCATGTACAGTTTTTTTGATGTCACATAACGATAGCCTGAGTGAATTGTGAGATAAAGCAGTGGGGGTGGGGGTTAAAACTTATAATGGAAGAAAATTCTAACCAAAATTAATGGTAGACAATGCTTCATCCAAAAATGAAAATAAATAACTTTTTCTTTATTTTTTTCTAGCAGTAACAGATACATTTTGTATTTTTAGTTAAGAATGATAAGTCTATGTAGTCATTTTTCTTTGTATTGAAAAAATAATTTGATATTTTGAATTGCTTGAAACTTTTTTGATTTTTTTACTTTTTTTATTAAAAAACCTTTTTTTCTCTGAAAAATTTGGCTGGTTATAGTATATCTTGGCTTTTGCATGTCATCTTTTTTTTTTATATTGCTTTTATTATTTCTAGTAAGTTCCATGTTTTTACAAGGTCTGTACATTACTCTTTTTTTTCTTTTTTTTTTAATTTACAGTCTCTTTCAAATGTAACCTGGTCATTATTGTTATTAAGGCTTCAGTTTTATATTGTGCATTATAACATGCTAAACTGTGTGCAAGTCTTATTGCCTTACTTTTTGTCATATATCTGTGTGTGTGTGTGTGTGTGTGTGTGTGTGTGTGTGTGTGTGTGTGTGTGTGTGTGTGTGTAAAATGACTGATAGAATAGAAAAGGAATAAGATGTGGAAAGGAATTTTTTAGAGTTTGTATATTATGACGTTTCATCCTCTATGGACTTCATCCGATAAATTATTTGGAAAATGTTTGATTCTAGAAAAAATATTAGGTAGTTTTACAACTATATATGAGGTTGCTTTATGGAGGCGCCCGTGGTGTATTTGTTATAGACCCTGGAAAATGGACACGGTGACATAAGTTCAAATCCTGGTAAATAGTAAGGCAGACTGGATTCTTTAGCCTTGGTTAGGCAACTAATCTAGGAGAAAGAAAAACTCTAAATTTAGACCTGTTAAACTCCACTTAAAAGTTGACCTTGTGTCACATCCTGCCCATGCAGAGGGGTTAGGTAAATACATATATGAGGTTGCTATGGCGATATAATTGAACACTACAGTTACTATGAAACTTTAATAAGTGGGAAACAAAAAATATTCTGAATTGTATTTGTGATTGTTATTTAATTTAGTTTATCAAATTTTCTTTTTCTTAATATTTTATTAGTAAACATAGACTCAGTCATTGGTTTGGTTTTATGGCATATCAACCATTGTGGGTTATTTAATGCCAAATCCATTTTTAAATAATAAATCAGTTCTATTTCAAACAATTCAGTTTAGCATGAGTACACAGTTTAATTGTCAAAAACATTTCTATTTCAAGCTATTCAGTTTAGTCAAACAGTTCTAATTCAAACAATTCAGTTTAGCATGAGTACACAGTTTAATTGTCAAAAACATTTCTATTTCAAGCTATTCAGTTTAGTCAAACAGTTCTAATTCAAACAATTCAGTTTAGCATAAGTATGCAGTTTAATTCTATTTAACCCATAGATAGGGCCCTATCAGGTGCTACCATTCCGGGCCAGAGTGGACCTGGGAGCTATGGCAATGAAGGGGTGCTCCGCATTCCCCAAAGCCCCAGCATTACTGGAACTTCACCATCAGATTGTATAGTGTCATATCCAGGGCACTTGTTTCGGGGAGGGTCTTAACCTTCTGCAGTGGTGCAGTCGGTGTATTCTACAGCTACAGCTAACTAGGTAAATTTTTATATGTAAAAACAGTTCTATTTCAAACAATTCAGAAACACATAAGTACACAGTTTGGTTCTATTTAACCCATAGATAGGACCCTATCAGGTGTTACCACTCCAGGCTTGAGTGGACCTGGGAGCAATGGCAATGAAGGAGTACTCCGCATTCCCCAAAGCTCTGTTCTGGAGCTACACTATCAGATTGTTTAGTGTCATATCTAGCACACTCATTGTGGGAGGGGTCTCTCTGCAGAGAAGCAGTCAGTGTATTCTACACTCCCAGCTGACTGGGCAATCTGTCATTGGTCTACTGTCAAGGAGGTTGGCTATAAGAGTAACTACTTTCTGTTGATAATGTTTTAGTGGGTAAGGTAGTTATAGAAGAGTGTATTACTCATTACAAAGTGACAGCATGTTGGGGAAAATGGATTCATGCCTTTCTCAAAGATATTAATACTAAGTAAGATTAGACAATTTCAGCTGTGATAGGATAATATTAGGAAAAGTGTATTCATGCCTTTTCTAAGGATATAAGGAGTATCAGCCAACTGCATTAGGATATAGACTACTGGGAAATGTAGATTCATGCCTTTCCAAAAGATATCAGAGTCTCAGCCAACTGGTGAAAGAATAGAGCTCATACATTAAAATTAGTTAATTTTGAGAAGTCATTTTGAATGTTGGGGATAAGTTATTTTAGTCACTAATTTTAAGGTACTATTTCATTACGATCTATTACTAACTATATTAAAAAAAATTTAATCAAACAGGTGACATTTCCACACTAAACAGTAGCATTCTGAAACTAGTAAACAAGTTCACCTACCTAGGAAGCCATGTCTCATCGACCAAGACAGACATTGACACACGACTAACAAAGGCATGGACAGCTATCAATAGGGTATCGGTCATATGGAAGTCAGACCTGACTGATAAAATGAAACACAGTTTCTTCCAAGCAGCGATCATGTCGATACTGCTATATGGATACACTACATGGACACTAACTAAAAGGCTGGAAAAAAGGCTTGACAGCAACTACATAAGAATGCTGCGAGCAATATTAAACAGGTCCTGGAGGCAGCACCCCACAAAGCAGCAGTTGTACGGCCACCTACCACCTATCACAAAAACTATCCAAATTAGATGAACTAGACATGCAAGACACTGCTGGAGAAGTAGGGATGAGCTCATTAGTGATGTACTCCTATGGCCAAGCAAAAGCAGGATGACCAGCTCGAACCTACTTACAGCAGTTTTATGAGGATATGGGGTGTAGCCCTAAGGACCTGCTAAAAGCAATGAACGATAGGGAGTGGTGGCGAGAGAGGGTCAGGGATATCCATGCTGATGGCACGACAAGATAATGATGATGACTAACCATATTTGCCTTCATATGCAACTGGAATATTTTTTCATCCTTTAACTCATAGCTTAAATAATGGTCATATCTAAGTACAATTCTAAATGTATTTTGTTTCTCACTTTTACAAGTTAATAATGATCATAGTTCTTAATTATGTTGCCAGGACAACCTCATAGACAGCTGTAACTGTTGGGTATCACCCACCTTTTTCCACACAATGAACGAGTCCATCTGCCATATGTAGCAGTAGCTACTAATACCAGGGCAGACTAAAAGGTGAAGAGCAGCTTCTTATAGGAATAGTATTAGAGCGTTGGAGACTGGAGATCACACTAGATCACCTTACTTGCTACCATAATAACAGAAGCCAATACTATCGTTGGACTATATCTTTATTCTGTATTCACTAATCCTATGTTCTTGTCTCCTAATAGTCTCTCTATTGTATATACTTTTTCCTGAGAATATATCTCTATTTCCTCTCATATCGTGGTTTGTCCTTTATTAAATATTACAAGCGTTCACTAACCAGAACGCAACAGTAACATTCCCCAATATTTTTCCCAAAATGAAAGATTTTTTGACAGGGTGACACATGATGATAATTGCATAAATACTCCACCAAATTGGTTTTCACATCTTATTTCTAATCTATATCTGTGTGTGTGTGTGTGTGTGTGTGTGTGTGTGTGTGTGTGTGTGTGTAAAAGGGAAAACAATACAGAAAATCAAATTGACATGTCTTGCTTTAGGAATAGTTTTTCAGAAATTAATTTTATTTTGCAAAAACAAAATCTTTTAGTCCAGGTTAAAAGCATGGTAAGTGTAATCCAAAGCCAAACTTTTTTAGATCTTATTTTTCCAATGCAGGTATCATTTTAGATAAACAAGCCAGGCTTTTAACCTATTTTACTAAAAATAATACCTGCATTGGAAAATGAAATCTAAAAAGTTTGATTTCGGATTAACCTTACTGCTCTATATATATATAACCTGAGGGAGAGAAGTGTGCTACTTTTTTTCTTTTCTTTTTTCTTTTTTTTTAAATATGTACTTGTTTTAGTTAAATTTGGGATGTTATTTGTCTAAATTATTTGCTTTCATTTTTTTATTTTTTGTGTTTTATCCCACATTCTTTGAGTATTCATTTGGTGAGGACGAGATATGTTGTAGAAATCTTATCATAAATTAATGGTAATAGTTTCAGGGATAAATACACTCTATACACATTTTTGCTGTGACAAATTTTGTTTCTTTTATATTAGAGAGAAGTAACCTAGAGTAAAAAAAAAAACATGTCAATTTAATTTTCCCTATTGCCTTCCTTTTCTTATACTGTTGGATTTTATTCTAAACTATATATATATATATATATATATATATAATCTTTTTTTTATCAAGCTTTTATATTTTCAGCTTGGTATCTTATAAAATCATTCTTTTACTTGTCAAAGATATTTGTGTTACTTAGGATATTGAGTTGATACAAAAATTTAAAAAACGGTTTGATAGGAAGAAACTAGCAATGTCATGATAATTGTAGCTTGTAGCAGAAAATTTTTGGGTTTTTTTTTACTTATAGGTAAATTTAGATGACTATTTTTTTTTCAGTTACTTTGAATTTAAATTTATAGTAGATTTTTCTTTTTTTTTTCCTTTCCAGTATTCCAGGTTATCTTGGAAAACTTATCTTATCATAGTACATTGAATTCTTCCAAGCAGAAGGCAGTGAAATTACAAGTTTTAGTTTTTAAGTTCTTTTTAAACATATTTGTATGAAAAGGCCAAAATATTACTTCAGTTTCATTGTTCTTGCACAGTTGGGCCTTTATCCTTGTAAGCAATATTTCATTCAGCAGAAACACTTTTTAACTTTAATATACCTAATATTGATACCAGTCTAGCTTTTATTATTACTTATATATGTTTTGTTATATTCTATCTATCTAATATCTACTAACAAGAGGTAGTACATAGATATGACCATCAATTTTATGTTTTGAAGTACTTTTTGGAGAAATATAGTGAAAATTCTACTTAGTCTTATATTAGTAAATATGGGTACTCTCATTGGACTACTGTCAAGATTAACTATGGGAATAACAGCTTTTTGCTGATAATGCTGAAGTAGATAGTGGATTGGCAAGGATTAGCAAAATGGCAGTGTGCTGGGAAAATTGGCTTCATGCCTTTCCCAAAGATATTAGTGCTTAGTGAATATAAACAGCTTCAGCTGAGTGGTGATAGGATAGAGCACAAGGAAAAGTGGATTCATGCCTTTTAAATGTAATTAGTCCTAAATAAGATTTGAGCCTCAATCACTAATTTCATTTTCCATTCTATGTTAATAGGACTTTATCTGTAAACAAATATTTTTGGAGAGTTCATTTTTCATCCATATGATCAGACACAGTTAACCACTTTTCATCCTTGTGATCAAACACGGTTGACTATTTTTCATCCTTGTGATCAAACACGGTTGACCATTTTTCATCCATGTTTTCTTCATAAATTCCCCCTTACCTCTTTTCTTTAATTTTCTCTTATTTTGTATTTATTTTTTATTTTTGAATTATAAATGATTTTAATTTGTTCTTAATCATTAAATTCATTATTATATTAATAATATGAATATTAATTTATATATAAACATAAGTATATAAGTATTTTTCCTTGTTTAAACTTAAAAATCCCTTCAAATTTAAAGAATTATATTTACTTATGTTGTATTAGACTTAGAAATTTATCTTTCCACTAAAATTTCACTTTTTGGATTATTAGAAAACATATCTTTTTTAACCTGATATATAGTAGATAATTTGATCTAATAGTAGAAGGATAAAAAAAGTATATGTTTAAAAAAAAAAAAAAGAAAATTGTTTGAAATTTTTTGTACCAATATCGTTTTTAATTCTTATACCTTCTATAAAAATATTACAGCTCATAGCATCCTCCAGATTTTCACATCAAATTTTAATTTGTGTGAAACTCATTTTTTTTGCTCCAAATGAATGCAAATTTAAAATGTAGCCTAAAGAAAATATAAACTATCAGTTGTTAATTTAAAAGCCAACAAAAAAGAATGTTTTAATAAAAATATATCAAGAAGCCACAATCAACTTGAATTTGTGTCATACTTGCTTTCATGGGGAAAAAAAATTAAAATCTCAACTTTGATAAGAAATCTAATTTACAATACCAATAGAAGCAAAATACCTATTATCAAATTTGTCTATAATAATTACTTCAAAATAATTTGTATTCTAATTATTTTGATAATTAGAATTAAAAGAATGCTCAGTGTTCTTAGATTTTATATATTGATTTTTTAAAATAATAATTACTTTTAAATAGTTTATAATTTTTTAAAATAATAAATTTTAAATAATTTATAATTTTTTAAACAATTACTTTAAAATGATTTACAATATTTTTTATTAAATACTTTAGTATAATTTATATTTTTTTAAATAATCACTTTAAAATAATTTATAATTTTTATAATAATTACTTTAATTTATAATTTTACTTAATAATTATTTTAAAATAATTTATAATTTTTTTTATTAATTACTTTAGAATAATTTATGTTTTTTTTTAATAATTACTTTACCCTCATGATTATTTTGGTAAGTGAAATTTAAAGAATGTTTTAATAGTTTTTATATCTTGATTTTTGTTTTGTTTTGTTTTTTTTTTTTTTCTTCAACTTGGTTTTATCCTTTAAAAGAAATTGCCTATTTTTGGAATATCATTCACAATTCAAACTATCAACTTCACCAAAAAAAACCCCTTAAATATCCATTTTTGCTATCACTTTTTTTTGTACGTCAGCTTCCTGTATCCAAACATTTATTCATTCACTCACTTGTCCCAGACCTGTTACCAACACCCATCCAAATTGAAAATCAACATAATCATCATCAACATCCAACAACAACAACAACAAAGAAACCATCCGACCTGTCAGACTTTTCTTGTCTGTATCGTTTACTATCATTCTCACCCACACTGATCAAACCTAAAGTTTTCTGAATTGTTGCACATCAAACCCTCAACAAAGATGAGCATGCGGCCACCACCATCATCATAATCATCATCATCATCATCATCATCATCATCATCAACAACAATCATCACAACATGAGTACCAACTGCAATTCAGATTGTCTTAGATTTATCATTTATTTTTTAAAACTATTTTTTATCCTTTAACACTTTTAAGCCTCTTGGCTGGAATCAGTTACATATTATTTGGGGGCAAGACATTATACAAATAAGACATACTTCATTCTTGAATATTTATTTTCCAGGTGGCACTTCCCTATTGCACTTATAGGGTAAGATCAATGGGTATGCTCTGATGCCTGTGGGATTGGGCAATAATTTTGCCTTTACCCTCATGTGCGATTTGTGGAACCCTATGTAAAATCTGACAGTGCCCCTGTGTGAAAGCAAATAATTTCTTTACCAGGGTGTATAGCTGACATAAGATAAACAATTTACTCTTTATTGCTATATTTCTGACAAATCCAGAAATTCTGTAAAAATACAGTAACTTTCAACTTGAGTATCAATTTTTTTTATCTCAACTAAACTTTTCGTTTGTCAGTATTATTTTTGTTTTTTGTTTTTTGTTTGGTGATTATTGACTTATTTTCATTATTATTTACCACCCCAGTTTTTGTTTTGTACTTTTTTTCTATTAGTTTATCATGAATTTTTATTTTTTCATTTTATTTATTTATGTATTTTATTTTTCTGAGATAATTTCTCATTATCATTTTAAGAAAATAAGAAGTAATTAAAAGAAAATGAAAGACAAAATTAAATCAATATACCAAATCTTTGTTAAGACTATTGATCTAATTCATTTAATTGCTTTCAGTGATCCATTGCATTACCTTCTTCAGGTGTACAAGCCATATATCTTTTTTCATGTAATGTTTACCTGTTATGTAAAAAAGAATATGGCAGCCTCTACCTTAAAAAAAAAAAAAAAAGAAGAAATCCTTTTCTCCTCCCATTTTGATTGTACACCTAAAAAATACTTTAAAGTGAATTGACCATAACATTATCACAACAAAATGAATGAGACCAATAGTCCTAAGACCTCTTAGAATGATAATGACTTCTTCTAAAATATTGAATTTCTGGAGCTGAATCTTTCATCAGAATATAATCATCAACACTAGCCCAAAATAAGACAGTATTTATAGAACAAACTTTAATGACTTATGGGTATACCATGTTGTTAGAATCATTCATTCTAAAATCTTTGGTGGTGTATCTGTTGTTTTTTTTTTAACAATTCTTTGAAATGTTGTTGGTTGGTTGTTTGGGTTTTATGGCATATAGCCTTTGTTGGTTATTTAACGCCAAATCCATTTTTATGAAAATGGAAATACCTCAAACAATAAGTACGCAGTTTAAATGTAAATACAGTTTAATTGCGAAAAACATTTCTATTTCAAGCTATTCAGTTTAGTCAAGCAGTTCTAATTCAGCTAAGTATAAGTACAGATTTTGTTTACACACAGTTAAATATCAAAACACTTCTATATGAAACAATTCTATTTAGTGTGAGTACAGCTTCAATGTCAAAAACAGTTCCATTTCAAATAATTCAGTTTAGCATAAGCACGCAGTTTAAATGTAAGTACAATTTAGTTGTCAAAAACATTTCTATTTCAAACTATTCAATTTAGCATAAGTATGCCATTAGTTCTATTTAACCCATAGATAGGGCCATATCAGGTACTACCACTCTGGACCAGAGTGGACCTGGGAGCAATGGCAATAAAGGGGTGCTCTGCATTCCCTAAAGTCCCAGCATCACTTGAACCTCACCATTAGATCGTTTAGTGTCATATCCAGGACACTCATTGGGAGGGTCTTACCCCTCTGCAGTGGTGCATTCAGTGTATTCTACAGCCCCAGCCGACTGGACAATCTTTGAAATTAATATTTTTTTGTATGTTATTGCATTCTCCTCATGGCAACATGAAACTATCTGAGAAATTCTTTTTAATTTAAAAATAATTATAAAGAAATTTTGTGTATCGCATATAGAAATAGATACATGGTTAAAATATCCCACAGAAGACATGAAAACCTATTTATTCAAGCATTTATATATTATGACATTTCACTCTGTACAAGCTTCATCAGATAATGATATGGAAAAATTTGTAATTTTAGGAAAAATATTTGGGATCCTTATAGTTGTCATGGCAATGTAATTAGGAATATCAGTTATTATGAAAGAGTTTGAAACTGCATCTGTTACTGTTATTTCAAGTTCAATTTGATGAAGGATTTGAAAATACTAATGTTGTGTATAAAGTAAAATAGTGTTAGTTATATAATTGAATAGGGCATTAAAATTAGTGAATACTGAGGGTAATTCTTTGTTATTCTAACCGTTTTAAACCTATATAGAATTAATCTTATATATGAAGGCTTGTTGGTATTCTTATAACAATTGTAGAAATCTCTCTACTGTTGAAAATTATTCATTATCATTACTTGTTTCCTTTTTTTCTTTTAATAAGTAGGGAGTCCCTGTAGCATAGTGGCTAACATGCGGGACTGCAACATTGTAGTAAGTGAGTTCAAACTCCAGTTGCACTATTACATTCACTTTCCGACAAATACCCTTAGAAAAGGTATGAACGTTTCCCCCCCCCCCGCCTTATTTGTCCAGCTATGGGTCAAATTGTATTATTACTGTCCTTCAAGGATGGCTTTGACTTTAAGTAACCCATGAGGGTTTATATTCCATTAAACAACAACAAAAAAAACAAACCAAACCAAACCTTTTAAGAAGAAATAATGAAGTCGTTCATGGTAGGGGTTGGGTATACCACAAATTAAAATCTCAATTTGAATTGCAAAGATTGCTAAGTCAACTTTGGTCAGATTAAAGTTGGTTTCTAGATCTTTGAAAGCAATCCACTTAATTACTTTCTGAAAAACATTAGAGGAGGCTTTACTAAAACAGCCAAAAGTTGTTGAATACCAACCAATCAAAAAACAGTCTAAAGTTGTTGAATAGCAACCAATCAAAAAACAATTGAAAAGAATGTTGATGATATTCTGAAGATTTTTTTGTCTCAAAATTCAATATTATTATTATTCTATAACCTTCTTTTTATCATTTTTTAATTTATTCAATCAGAAATATATTATACATCAAACTACTTATATCTTATTCTCTATGACAAAAAATAGTTAAATCATTTTGTAACACATTTAGTAAATTTGTTTTTCTTTTTCAATTAAGCTTCTATAGTAGGATAAAGCTACGACAAATTTTATTAACTTCTTACTGGAACATTTATTCATTTCAAGATTAACAGAATAGCCCTTTGGTTCAGACATCCAGTTGTGATTTGTAAGCAGAAAGGTTAACGTATGTCTGTATGAAATCTTGTAGAATGTCAGCTATGGCACCCTGCTCATTAATAAAATCACTACAGTACAAACTCAGTCTCTTACAGGTCAATGGAAAAGATGATGTTAGGAAAAATTCTATGAAATAGATCAAAATAGAGCTGAGAGTAGACCAGGGTAAAAGATTTTACTGTCAAATGAAAGTGGATAGAACATATGAGGATATAGATTGTCAAAAAGGTTAATAGAATCATTCTTGAAAAATAACTATCATAGTGAGAAAACACTTGATAGAAAATGGAAGGATGAGATTGTAAAGTTTGCTGGTAAGAGATAGAAGATGCCATCATAATTAAAGATGTCATGAAAGGAATTAAGAAAGATCTTTGTCCCAGAGAGAAGTCAAAATACCTGATTTATATATATGCATTTATATGTTAAAGAGGCTTTCACAGTTCAATGGTTATTGTCATAGGAAATGAACTCAGTGATCCAAGTTCAAATCCTGGATGAGGCTATTTGCATTTCACATAGCGCTTGGAAAAGGTATGAATCCAACTATTCTCCCTCCAGCTATGGGTAGATAGTAGGGCAGGCTGGACTTTTTAACCTTGATATGGCAACTGGCCTAGGAGAAGGAAAACTCTGACTTCAAACCTGTTAAACTCAGCTTAAAAATAAACCTTGTGTACATCCTGCTCATAGCAGAGTTGGGTAAATACATATAATTTTTTTCATCTAAACTTTTTTGAATAATCTTATTCAAATATCAATTTCATTATCTTAATTGAGACATTGCAAAAATGAAAAAAAAAATCATTTTGATTATCTTATTAGCTTATGGGTCTATAGGAATAAGCTAAACTTAGCTTAGTTCAGTTGAAGGCAAAATCATCATTAACATTACTTATTAACCCTTTGAAGCCATATGGCTGGTGTTTATGCTACTACCTCTGTAACCAGGTGACCTGAATTCTGGACAGGGAATCCCAATTTCTACATCACTGTTGCCAATAAAATTTTGTAATCTGTTATATTGGCTGTTAAATAACAGATTACAGCATTTTCATATTTATAGCTATTTTTGAGCTGGGAGCCAAGACTTGGGAGAAAGGGCCACAGGGAAGGGTCTTAGGGTTTTAAGGATTGATAATAGTGGTGAATCTGCATCTGCAAATCAGAAAAGTGTCCCTTTGCACTTTAGATTTATGGCTGCCTTCTGTTAAATAAAAACATTTTCCATATTTTGGCAAAATATTTTCCATTCTCCAAATTGATACTGATGACAAACTGTGGAATAACTTAAATTCAGATTTTTAGTTAATTCTTTAACTGTAACAGCACTATTTCTATAGAATTGGGTGTTATAGGATATCGGAAATATCATTTAATCCATTGCTTTCAGATTTTGGACATTATCTAAAGGATTGCTGTTAAATGACTGTGACAATATATCTTATTTAAAACTGTACAGACATATATTAGTATATATCATCATTTAATCATTTTATAACAGTGAGAATATCATTCATTGCGATTAGATATTGGAGATTACTTCTTGCAAGATATGTTAGAATATAATGATATCATTTAGGTACATTAAAATAGTGAAAATATCATTCATTGTGATTAGATATTGGAGATTACTTTTTGCAAGATATGTTAGAATATAATGGTATCATTTAAGCACATTAGAATAATGAAAATATTCATTTTGTCAGATTTCAGAAATTTTTTTTTTATATGATTATCCGATAGGATAGTTTCGCACCATTTTTCATAAGAAAATGAAAAAAAGTATGTAAAATAACTTTGCATCTTAGGGGTAAAATTTTTATCCATTTTTTAAAAAAATATCATTATGTTCACGCAGCACCTAATGTTTTTTTTTTTTTTAATACTAATTTCATTGTTTTATTTTCTGCATATTTCATATCTGAATCTAATATAGAAACTAATATTGTTTTTGTCAGATCGTCTAGGATAAATGAAAAGTGCATTTTACATGTAAGTTGTACAGTCTGTGTTAAATATCTGTATTTAAAAGGATACTTGAACCTTAACTGTTGAAAAAAAAAACAAACCTTGAATCATTTCATTGTCCATTAATACACTTTTATTGGCTACGGCTAAAATTTGTGTATTGTGTAGGTCACTGCATGTTGTGTATTGGTCAGGTCACTGCATGTTGTGTACTTTATCAAAAAAATATTAAGTGAATTGAACAGTATTATCAGTGATCTAACTATGTTGCCTTTTCATTTTATAATTGTTGTAATAATCAATTTAAAGTATTTGTATACCTTATGCCTGAATAGATAATTAGTTTTCTTTCTTTTTTTTTTTAATGTATTTTATTTTGCTTCAGAGTGTGGACTCAATCTTAGGAGTACGTATAGTAAACTTAAAACTTTTTACTTGTTGATCATATACTTAAAATAAGTATTTGAATTTTATCAAAAAAAAGAATATTATTATTGTTATTATTATACACTGATGTATTGGATTAGTGTCATGTTGGTTCACATTATGGACACGTTTCCACCTCAGTCATTGTATACTCTGGCTTTCATTTAGATATCTGTCATAGTGTGTATTTACCCAACCCCTCTACCACTGACAAGATGTGATGCAAGGTTAATTTTTAAGCAAACTAAAACTAGCTAGAATTCAGGATTTCCATTCTCCTTGACTTCTTGGCTAACCAAGGCTAAAGAACCCTGTCTTCCCTTCTATTTTCCCATAGATTGCATGGGGAGAAAAGATATTCATACTTTTGTCGTCAGTAAGCTTCTGGAAATATCAGACCGAATCCTTTGTTCAATTCACAGAGGCACATTGTTCTCATTCTGTTAACCATGCCTAGAAAATTATCTTGTATTAATTCTTTCCTAGTTAATTCAGCCATGAGATGTTGCATGTCTTTTCAACTGAACCAAAGTATACGACTTTTTATGCACTACCCAGTAATAAACTCATGATCACCAGTGGACTAAATCCTTTTAACAACTAGCCTATTGTGCTGTACTGTGGTTAACAGAATGAGCACACACTACTCCTGTGGGTTGATGAAGAGTTCAGTTCTAAATTTCAAGGTTACTGACACCTAAAGAAGACCATTACAGGGAAAAACTGACTGGATATTATAGCTCCTTAAACTATCCATTCTGCACAGATATGTAGAATCTTAATCAAACATTTATTTCTTAAGTCCCCTGTCTAAAAATATTATTAAATATTTTAGGTGTTTATTTCCACAGATACAAAGTATGATGATGAATATATCTGTTGGACTATATTAATAAACCATCGAGGATACATAGTGTTGAATCATTTCAGTTATACCATGAATGATTTGATAGTTTTGCTACTTGGTTTTCTTGCCCTCAGGCACTACCCAATTACCAGACTGCTCAGTCCACCTCTGAGACAGAATATACAACAAAATGTTGTGACTATTACAACCAAAATGAGAACACTAGTAAGAGTATATCAGTGTATAATAATAATTCTTCATCTCAATAATTCAGACAAAAAGAAAATTAATTCATTTTAATTTTAGTTTTAAATTTTAACTATCATAGACCATAATAATCATATCTTAATTGACATTATAATACTTAATTTGGGCAAATTGACTATTTCTGTTTAACCCATTGTACCCAAAAGTCTTTGAAAAAAAAAAAAAGAAAAAAAAGCTATCATACCATTTATATGACTCTAACATAAGTTATCTCTCTGGTGATATCTAAAGTATAAAACTTTTCTTTCATGGAATTTCTTTTTACTCAGACTATTCATATGAGAAGAAATTATTCTGTTTAATTTGTTTTAAATCAGTTTTTGGGTACAACAGGTTAAGAATGATTTTTATTTCTATATTATACACATTTTAAAAAAAATATTTTATTAGTGATTTAGATATTTATAAGCATTTTTATAGCTACCTAATTTTAAAGATTGTTTTTAAAATTAGTTTATAAAATATTTTTCATTTTTCTTAGTCTACATTTTTCATCTTATTTAGCAAAAACAGTTTTATTATAATTTTACTTACATTTTGAATATAAACTATTTTATCATAGTACATAATAAAATTCAGAGCTTAGAAGTATAATTTAAAAAATTTGCAAAACTCTATAAAATAAAAAATGTTTGTTTTCTTGTTTCTATTTTCAAATATAATATACAAATTAGAAATATACCTAAAAGTAGTTTGTATCAAATATCTTAAATAATATTATAATGTAGGTTTTACATTGATAAAGATATTTCTTTAAATATTAATAAGAAATATTATGAATATAGACTTTGTACCTTTTTAAATTGTTTTTGTGTATCATTTGTTTTATTTTAATGCTTAATATCTTCATAGCATATAATGTTTTTGTTTTTGTTTTTTTTATAATATCTATTAGGAATTGCTTTTTTTAATGTAATTTCTTATTATCTTTGTATCTATTGGCATATGTTTTGTAAAAAATCATTTCATTGTAACTACATTTTATTAGTTCCTTTGCATTTTCATGATAGACATTGGACAATAACAATTACTTTTAAGATCTTTAAAAAATATATTGATTGTGTTTGTGTAGACTATTAAAATAATATAAAAGCAATATAATTTATTTACATTTAGTTTTTAATAATTGCATTATTTAAATACAGAGACATATATATATATATATATATATATATATATATATATATATATATATATATATATATATATATTTTCAATAATGATGCACTTTTCTTTGGGATCATTGTTATAAGTGTTCATTTTAATATTCAAATATATAGAATGAATATATTAATGACATTTTATATTTGCAAATACTAATTAAATTGTTTGTAAATTTTACAATATTTTAATTATTATAAGATAATTAGTAACATAAGTCTTTTTATTTCAATTTTCACTATTTTAAGATATTTTTTGTTGATATCTGATATGGTAGCCATGTTGACCATTATACTATGATGTTACACTTTTTTTTCTATTTTCTGTAGAGTGTAATTCTACTGATAAACAATGGTGTTTTTTTTTTTTTGTTTGTTTGTTTGTTTTTTGGAACTCACAAATATGGGCAAAATAACTTATTGTAAATCTTTTTTTTTAATTTTGTCACACTTTATAAACAGCTTTTGGCAGAAATGAAGCATAGTCTTTTTTTTTAACTTTTTTTTTTACCTACCACATGAATGGTAGAGCTTCAGCTTGCCTATCCGCATGTGTATAACAAATATTTTTTTGAAGACTACATTTCAAATCCTTTGTAAATCTACTAAAGCGAGATATTCAGCATTCTATCATCTTCATTTGGCTTGGAAATGTTTGCTCCCTTATTAAAGCTTTTCCTAACACGCTTTTATTTTTAGAATTTAGAGCATCTATTTCAAGCAATCTTTTTCTTAAAAAAAAAGAAAAAAAGGTTGAATTCCTTAAAATATTTTCATTTGATACCTTTAATGCAGATATTTTATTTAATTTCATTTTTGATTTGACAAATTTCTTTGACATCAATATCTAAAACTGGTTAAGTTGTGGTCCCATTTTTTGACATCAGATTTTTGTTAAGTTTTCCCTACTTACCCTCTTTCTCTGCTGTCAACCATCAAGAGAATGTTGACTCTTTATTTATTCAATTACTTGAAGATTTATTATCATTATTACAAACTGAGTTATTTATTAGCAGATTTATCATATAATCAAGAAAAATGCAAAAATCAAAAGAAAAAGTGGAGATAAACAATCTGGGTGATGGACAGCAGTGAAAGTTGGGCAGATGGAGGCTCAGAAAAACCCATGCAAAAAATGGGACTCTAACTGTTATTGTACCCCCAAAATTTATGCAAATTCTCCTTGCATCTTACTTCACTATTCATTACAACGTTGTCTATCTCACTTTGCATTGACTGCCATGTCCACCATTTGTAGATAATCATGTTGAATCATGGATATTTTTTTCTTTTTCATCAAAACTGATTGTATACCTAAAAGATGTGTGGGTTTTGTTTTTTTATGAATTTGTAACTATTAGAAAAACAAATTGTTTGGCAGGGAGGTATTTTTTAATCCACCATCTGTTCATATCATTGTAATAATTTTTTTAAAACCATTTTTGAAATTGTAAATTTCAACTTGCACTACATCATTTTTTTAAAAATACTCAAAAATATGGCTATATATTTCAAAGTATTTTTCCAATACTTGAAATATTGATTTTTTCCCCTTTCCTTGTGCTATAAAACCTTACAAATTTTAAGATTAGATTTTAAACATTTTTTTCTACATGTATTCATATTTTTTATAAATCTTTTTTTTTTTATACTGATGAAATATATTTCATTGTTAGGTAAAAAAAATTTTATAGGATAAAACTAGAATAAGAATTATATTTAGAAATTATAAAAATAATGACATAGATTTTTTTTATTTTTATCCTTCTATTACAAAACCTATCTCATGTACCCAACTTACTTCATCTTATTTTAACCCTTTGGCCCTCAGATACCCTGTACCTGAGCTCATAAATTTCACACATGCAACATCAGCAAAAATGAAGCAGAAAACTTATAAAATCGTCACTCCAGAGTGCTGCTATCATTGTTTAAAGCTATCTCATCATTCTATCAAAGAAATTTTTAGTCTGTAGGATGTAGGGTAAATTTTTCAAGACCTATAGGAAAAAACGTGTATGGTTGCTTATGTTAAAGATTTTATTAGTATCCAATATGATCTCCCTGAGGCTGAAATAATTGGTTTGCACAATTTATTATAAAATTATACTCTTTCAAAAATATAAAGCATATGGCTTTGTGGCTAGTTACATGTATCAACATAGATTTTCTACAACTAAATTTTTCCAAATATTCAACTGCAAATATCTGTTTCTGATCCGAAGGTTTTGAAAACTGATGTCTTTTGAGTTCTTCATCCTATGATTAACATACTAACTTTCAGCTATGAAATACTGGAAAAAACTTCTCCCTTGTATAATACACATTGACTTTTTGCAATTTTTAGAAGCTAAATTTAACCTAAATTTAAGACTTGTTCAACTTTTTATCCAGTTTGTATTAACTATAACTAATAATTTATTTAGTTTATATATTTCAAAACAAAAATTTACATAGTATTGAGGACATGTTCACGTGTAAATGTTACAAAGTTTTAGTGAAAAAAAGTTCAGAATTATAAGAAGAAAAATTGTAAACAAACACACATTCCAAAGGCTATTTCTCTATTGCAGTATAAAACAGAAGTGTTTGTTACATATATATATTCATAAGTTTGGACCATAGGTATAATTTACTTTTGGTCACGCCATCCTTAATATGGGGACGCATGTGGTTGAAAAAAAATGGTAATATTTAGTTCTTGTCTATAATATACACATCCTTATCTTTTGGGTTGAAAAATCTGGAAAAATAATGCAAAATATACATAAATAATTATGGTACAAACTTTCCAGTATAATAAATTCAATAAAAAGTCTTGATTGAAAGATAAAATTGCTTCTACAAACTTTTATTTAAAATGAAAATTCACTCTTATGTATATGTATTTCTAAAATCCTATCTTTACTACTTATTGTTGAATTATATTTTTTAAGCAGAAATTATAATTATCATTCACATGGGAAAATATTTAGCTTTGAATTATATTAAAATTAATATACATGAACAGAGGTCAGTCACCAAATATTTGGTGTCTGTAAAGTGCAAACCGTGTGAAATTTACAGAAAAATATGTGATATATATGGAGAAGAATGATTTAGTAAAAAAAATTAATATTTAAATTAATTGTGAGTTCAAACTCCAATCACACTATTACACTCGCTTTCAGACTAATACCTTTGACAAAGGTATAAACATGCTTATCCTCACCAGCTAGTGCCGCTACTTTTCTTTTATATGGATAGCTTTTGGCTTTAAATAACCCACGAAGGTTGATATGCCATTAAACAAAGAAACCAAATCAAACCAAAACCAGAAACTTCTCCAACCCCCATAATATACCAGAACTAGATAATGAGAAAAGAATAGATATATAGTTGTAAGGCATCTCCTGCTTAGCATGCTTTTCTCTCTTGTTTGCTTACTCTTTCTTAAATAGTTCCCAACTAGAGGGAAATTTCCACCCTTCCATGGGGGTAAATTCCGGATATCAGTGGGAAATCAGAATTACAAATTGTTAGATTCAAACTGTTGGAATATTAACCTTTCTACAATGCAACTTTCTGTGACCGAAATGGAGACCTTTAGCGACTGTGAGTTGTTGGTTTACCAGTTGGCCTAGGCCCAGCCTTGGCTAACCAATTACACTTGCAAAGTTTGTATCTTGTTTATGGTATAACCACCTGAAATTTGGCTAAAATTTAAGTCTCAGAAAGTTGTATGATACATCAGTTTCTGCAGAGTATAATTCTACAATGTTCCTTTGGAAAGTGGGTGTCACATCCTGAAAAGGATGTGTTGGTTGAGAACCACTGGTCTAGATCTTTATGAGAAACATCTTTTCTTTTGTTTGTTTGTTTTTTTGTCAGCACAGTCATCAGACAGATGTTTGGTGGGATATATAAAACTTAGAGTATGGGAAGGAACTATCTCAATATCTCTCTCTCTCTCTCTCTCTCTCTCTCTGTCTCTCTCTCTTTATATATATATATATATATATATATATTTAATTTGAAGCTCAGCTTAGTATTAAGTTGGCGACCATAGTCGAGGGTGACCCGAAGGCTCCCTTTTCGATAGCTACTACACCAAGGAGAGGGCACTACTCCTTTCCCCGGATTGCTCCACTTTACCCTTGATCCGTACCTTATAATGCTGAGTGTTAAGCAAGGAAGCATCAAGTACCATTTTTTGAGTCTTTGGTATGACTCGACCTGGGATTGAACCCAGGTCTCCCGGGCCATTGGCGAACACTCTAACCGCTAGGCCAATGTCCGGTATTTAACAGGCCCATAATAGTGATGAAGCCAGCAGGGATCAAATATGGACGCTAGTAACTATCTGTGGAACTAACACAGCAGCTATCACTACCTTAATCTCTTATATGGTCACAATAAAAACCCAATGAGTAGCAAACTCATGAGATTAAAAGATATTTGTGAGACTAGTTTTCTCTTAGACGTCCATTTGATTGATACTTATTGAGCTTAAAATAGTTGAGAAGATTTTCATCACTTGGCAACAACTCACTTATTTTGTTGCTACCACATTTCATTGGATTCATTTCCCTAAGGTGTATAATCCCTTGAGAAAGAGCAGGAATGTCTTGAACTCCTGAAGAGCTATAGAATGAATTGATCAAATTGCTATGATAATGATGAAAGCAACAAACAAAACAAAAGTACAACCAACTTAGAATGAGTCATCTGAAAATTACTGAAAAAATTTTCTTTTTTATCCAAAAGCTGGGAAAGACTGACTCCTTCATCATCTATTTATCTCAGTGATATACAGGGTGTTTTTTTTTTTAATGTTAACACTTTTATGGGGATAATCTTTATGATATAATTTCAGTCTCCACATGTTCACCATCTCTGCCAATGTATTCTTTGAATCTCCCACAGGGGATTAAAAAAGTCTTAATATTTCTATAGAGGTATCTTTATTAGAAAAGCAGAACTGATATTAGGAAAAGCATATGAGGAAGATTTCAATAATGTGTTGATAGGGATGGTGAATATTTGTTTTGTTTGGTTTTGTTTGGTTGTGTTTTATGGCATATCAACCCTTGTGGGTGATTTAATGCCAAATCCTGTTATATATGTGTGTGTGTGTGTATGTATATGTATATGATTTATAAACAAATAGTAGGTAACATTTTTAAACGAGTCAGAGTTCAATTGTTTGCACACAGTTAAATGGTTTCTGGTATAGTAAATGACTAAACAGTTTTGTTTGACTCATAAATGGGACCATAACAGGTACTTCCACTCCGAGTCAGAGTTGACATAGGAGTAATAGCAATAAAAGAATACTCCACATTCTTCAAAGCTCCAGTACTGGAGCCTTACCATCAGATGCTTTAGTGTCACATCTTGGACACTCATTGGGGTAGGTGTCTTACCCATTTACTGAGATGCAGTCAGCATATTCTATATCTCCAGCCGACTGAGCTAGGATGTCTTTAAAGACACATCCTAATTTTAACTGACAACATTTTGAGAAAGAAGAAAAAAAGAAAAAGCAAAACACAAGAAAATATAAAAGTAAAAAAAAGCTTTTGCTTGTGTTATGCTGCGTAAATTTTAAAGATTTATTCCCTGAAAAAAAAGAAAACTAGCACCCCTCACATCAGAAAATTCAGTGTGTGTGTGTTCTTGCTTTCATTCCTTCAACCAGACATCCTTATTATAGATCTAAATTTTCCCTATTCTATGGAAAGTAGTGTTGACATATAGTTAGTTTAATATGTTTTAATTTTTTTTCCCAAATGAAAGGTTTGCCTTGGTTAAATGGCATATAAACTTTTGTGGATTATTTAATACCAAAGCCATCCTTGTAGAAGAATAGTAATGGAGATGATTAACCTATAAATGAGGGATAAGGAGGTTCATGGCTTTTTCAAGGGTATTAGTCTTAAAGTGAACATAATACCACAACTGGAGTTTAAAATCACTTTCTACAATGTCGCAGTTCAGCATGTTAGGGAGACTCCCCACCAATAACAAGTTAGAAAAATGTATATATTTTTTATTATAATACATATTAACTTTCCTTTTTAAAAATACCCCATCCTATCTCATCAGCCTTCTCAGTAAAGGATTTAAACCTTACACTACCACACTGACTCATGTTAGTAAGTAATTTTTTAATTCAGTTTTTTTTTCTAGACTGATTGCCGCTAAACACACAGTAATGTGAATAATGGCAGATTTCTCAAAGCGATTATACCATATTTATGGTACTTTTGCAATGAATCTATATCTTGTTTGAATATTTTCGTCAATTCTTATTTCAGCTAAATTTTCTTTGCAGATATTGTTTTAAACTGTATCAGAAACTTACTTTCCTACAATGAAACTGAGCATCTCATTCAATTTAATATGATCTATAGATAAACACATCCCATAAACTAGTTTGGTCATTAGGGTACTACTTATGTTATGTATCTTGGGCATGAATAGCCTAGCAGAGCCTATCTCTCTCCAGGTTTAAATTCAGCTTTCTTTTTCCTGGACAACTTGCCATACCAAGCTTAAAGAACCTAGCCTACCCTGTTATTCACCCATAGCTGAAGAGAGAATTGTTGGATTCAGACCTTTCCTAAAGGTATAAGCACTAAAGGAAATGCAAACAGTATCATTCAGGATTTTGAACTTGGATTGCCAGGTTCACTTCCTATAACGATAGTAATTAATCCACAAGTGCTTCCAAAATCTGTAGATAATATGATAGTAACTCACCTTTGCATAAATTGAAAATATAAGTCAATTAAGGTTGGCATTGTCAACCTGCATTAGCATCAAATAGAAATATGAATAATGTTTAAACTTTTAATAATGATATTTGAATATTTTGATGATATGTTTCTATAAACTCTTTAAGGCGCTTATTGATATCATAGATTTTGAAAGTGTGAATTTATATATTATGTTTTTTTTTATGAACACATATCATGCACTCAGGTTTTAGATTCAATTAACTTTTGATATCCAGAATTTTTAAGCATTACCAAGTTTTAATTCAAATATTAAAACTTTCTTGTTTAATGGATTTCATTCTTATTTAAACTCTCTAAATAGGTACACTTAATAATTTTAGATCCTGTCATGTGTTATTTAAAAAAACTTATTGAAAAGTTGTACTTTCTTTAAATTTTGACTTTAAATGTTGATACTCTTCAACATGTCTTATATTTCATGATTACAATGGGTTTGCAGTTGTTTTGTTCACCTTGGACTTGACAATTGAAGCTCCTGGGGAAAAGCACTTTTTATGAAAGATTTTTTTAGGAAAATCATTTTATTTGAATTGAATCATTATTTGAAATTAATCAATTCTGTTGACTTCATGAAAGGTTATATATACATATATATATATATATATATATATATATATATATATATACACATGTAAAAAAAAAAATTTTTGTAGGTCCAAAGAGAGAAAGAAATATTTTACAATGAGTAGCTTTATGAAGAGATTAGTATGTTTTCAGGATTTATTTATTTATTTGTGTGTGTGTGTGTGTGTGTGTGTGTGTGTGTGTGTGTGTGTGTGTGTGTGTGTGTGTGTGTGTGTACATGTATGTATGCATATATATATATATATATATATATATATATATATATAATGATATTTATCATTTTAATTAATGTATAATTAACATTATGATATATCATAATGTTTAGCTTTGTTGATTTTATCAAAAGTATATTTACTCACTAATCCTGGGTAGAAGTGCTAGGGAGTGACACAAGTTCTTAGTAGGGTTAGCATTGACAGATTTTGCAAACAAAACAAAAAAATGATGCATTGTGTATCATATAGATAGTTGTTAGAAAACAGATTTTTAAAAATAACTTTTTTTTTAATTGAATTGCTAAAACAAAATTAAGCAATAGATTTTGATTAGCTTCTTCTGAGTATCGACCATCCACCAATCAAATATAAAATTTACTTTCATTAAAGGCTAAATTGTCAAATATTTTTTTAAGTTTGAAAAATTTAATTTAAATTTTTTTTTCTTGAAAATCTAATTATAGATTTACTTATTCAATTTTAGCATAACTGCTTTTTTTTTCTAATGATTTATTTTTTCATAAGATATATTGACACACACATTTGACATGCTTATGAAAAGAATATTCATGAGGATCTTACATCTGTTTTTCTGGAATAATAACTGTTGACTAAGATAACAAACTGGTGGACATTTTTCATTTACACTAGCTAGGTGAAAAAAAAGTTACTATCTCTTCTTTCTCTTCAGATTGTATATCTAAGGTTGGTCACAGAATAAATCAACCAAAAAATTTGGTTGACCAAAAAAAAAATTAATAAAGTTAAGTCAGTAGTCTTGACCAACACTTGGAATTATAGTATATTCCAAAAGGTATCATCCTCCAGTTTTCTATAGCCTGGAAAAAACACCTTCAGAGGTCTCCAGGCTTTGCAGGTAGCTCCTACTTCATATCACTAAAGGGTAGTTAGGGCAGGGTCAGTGCCTGAGGATTCCATACATGGGAAGAATAAGCTATTTTTGGACCACCCACTTGTACACAAGAAAGTCTCTATATTTAAAAAAAATGATCTTGTGTGGAATCTGCTTTTAAGGGAGGAGGAAACATTGTGCTAATAAAAGTAACAAAAAATGAATAAAACTAATTGTTCAAAAAATTTATTAGAATGATAATTACTCTATTCAAAATTATGTAGTTCATACTTAACCTAACCTCTCAGCTTAAAATACCCCTGAATGGGTTGACTTGCTGTTAAAATTAGTCAATCAATCAGCTAATTTTTTTCTTTTTTAATTGTCCTAAGTTTTTTCCTGACATTTTTTTCTTCAAAAAATTTATTGGAATTTTAGAAATTTTCTTTATATAAGACTATTTACTTTCAAATTGAATCTTTTTCTCAAATTCAGCATCTTTAAAAATCGATATTTTACCTTTATAACTAAATATTCCTTTTAACCATTCCAAAACTCACAACCTTTGATTTTTAATGATTTTTAACTTATATTTTTACTTTCATCCAACTAAAACCACATCTTAAAGAAAATCAAAATACCTTTTATTCAATTAAACTTACACACATTAATAATGAAATATTATAATTTATGAATGATGTATTTGGGGATATTATTATTTGACAAATTAATTTTTGTACTCATAAAATTTATACACTTTTTTGATATTTTAAAAAAATTAATTTAGACAAGGTATTTTTTAATTTTTATATTCAGCTTATTCTGTTTGTGCAAGTTGAAATATTAAACCATTTTTTTGTGAATTCTGGTTATTTTTTTTCTTTTTCATGACAATTTTTCAAACCACTATTGTATCTTTTTTTATCACAAGGTCCATTCATACATTTGTGTAAAAACTTGGTTCTCTTTTTGTTCACTTTTCTCTCAATCCTACTGTTAAAAATCAAATACAAACCAAAAAAATATGTAATGTTTTGGTCATCCATAGGCTACCTGCTAGGTTTTTTTTTGTTGTTGTTTTTTTTTTAAATTATTATTTTTTTTCTTTTGCTTTCTTTTAATGTATTGATGATTTTTGACATGCAAATTCTGTGATTGAAATGTTCCATTTAAAAGCTTATTCTTGAATTTTCTTTTGCAGGGGAACATGTCAGCGAAAGAAGTGATGTTGTTGAGACAAAGGACAGGCTGACTGAAGAATTGGTGGCTAGTCAACACACGCCAAGAGAGACGGGTGTGTAATCTTTGTGAAACTTGTGAACAGCATGTTTAACATAAATTAATCTCTTCCAAAAATAATGCATGACATTGGTCAATTGATTTTATAACTCTTTCTGCTTGTTTAAACTGATTTTGAGGAATTGAAAGTTTTTACGTATTTCAGTGTGCAGTCTTGAATGTAAACTAACCTATTTCTAGTAATCTACACGAGAGACAAATCTAGTCATGTTGGCAATATGGAGATGTTAAAAAGCTTTTAAAATAGCATGCAAATGACCACCCCAGATTTAAAAAAATAAGCTATAATTCTTAAAGATTTTATTTAAATTTATATTCTTTAGTCATTATTAATTAAAAATTAAATTGTTATATGAGAATGCAATACTAGAGTAATGTTAAAGCTATTTAACATATACCAACTTAACAGTGTCGTTTTAGCTTAAACCTTTTATTTAAGCACTTAAAAATATATAATATATATATATATATATATATATATATATATATATATATATACTGTAAGGCTGTCCCAAGAGTTTATTTTGTTGCTGTCTTCAAAACAGGCTGGTCTGTTTTCTAAGATGAGTTTTTACTCTTTTTTTTAAACAGCCTTACACTTTTTCGCCTTTCGAAAAATCTATCATATGACAAGTCAATATGAAAGATGAATTTTCCTAAATAAGATTTTAAATTTTATTTGGTAATCAAAATCAATTTTTAGGATTAAATACAATTTTTTTCTAATTTTTATTTATTTATTTTTTTCAGTGTTGGTATTTTTTTGTAAAAAAAAAAAAAAAAAAAAAAAATGAATAAATTGATGTTTTTCAATTTAATCCACTTTTAAGGTTGAATATTTATATATTTTTTGGTAATGATTTCTCTTGGTGACTTTTTTCTTTCTCTTTTTTTAAAGAATGGTTTTAAATTTCATCCGAGATGAAATAGTTACCATAATTACTGGTGCATAAGTTGTCAATCACTGGCATATCACTGTCGTGCATCATGTTTTTTTCTTTTAAATATGTGTTACCCTGTAATACATTTGAAAAAAATATATGTTTGCACTTGGTCGAACAAAGGAAAAACTAATCATGTTCAACATTTGATTTGAATTTTATTTTTGGTTTGGAGTTTTTTTGCCAACAACTTTATTGTAATGCTGAAAACTCCCTTTATTGACAATTTTTTAATTTTTTTCCTATTTTATTTACTATACTTTAACTGTGTTAACTCGACTGAACATTGTTTTCTCACATTGAAAACCTTGTTATTTCTTTTTCTTTTTTTTAATGCACCAATTGTTTGTTTTCTTTTAAAAAGGCTTAATTTTTATTTTCTATAACAGACAATGAAGATAAACCTCTGAGGTTTTTAATCAGCATAAGCTTCCTTAATGTCACTTGATACATGATACCATTGGTCTATCTATCAAGTTCTTTAAGTCGGGGCTGTATGCTTCATTCAATGTCTCTATTGCACAAACACACACATATTTACACTTACAGTAATATGTGTGTGCATGTGCTTGCATATATATATATATATATATATATATATATACACGTATGTGTGTGTGTGTATATGTATGTGTGTATATATATATATATATACCAAATCTTTCAAATCAAGATTTGTGGGATGTTAAGTTTCTATTTTATTTAATATAATATTTATGGTTTTACTGATTAAAACTACCAGTGTAAGGATTTGTATGCTAATAGAAAATTCGGCTCCATTGAAATGGTTTTTGCAAACATTCCATTTTGACTGGTACGGTCTAGTGGGGAAAAAAATTAAGTATTTGGAAACTCTTGGTTTATTGGCTATTATACCAATGTTATTCTCAAACTATATATTTAGCATTTCTGCTTATTTAAGATTATATTTGAAAACAATTTTCTTACCGTGGAAGATTATAAAAATGGTTATTTTTTTATTTAAAAAAAAAAGAAAAAAATTTTTTTCTTATTCATTTAACTGAGATTATTTATACATTCTTAACCCTTAGAACTCCAGTGGCTGGTTTACCAGCCTAACCCAGTTTGCTATAGTAATTTACAAAGCTCTTTGCTTCAATGTGGCACAAGGCCGAATGAATGGGGCGCCTAATGAGACCCAGTTTGCTATATACTCCAGAAATGCATGTACTTTGTACTTATCACTGTATTCCTGCCAAAGACCTCAATGTAAAGCTGATACTGATTGGCTAGAATTTTGTTATGTTTTGGTGAGTATTCAGAAGCAGATTCCCTGGAAGGTTGGTAAAAGTGTCACCGTTGGGAGGTGTATATGGTAAACAAGATTAGGCTGGTAAACTGGTCAATGAAGTTTTAAGAGTTAAGATAAATCTTTAAAAATAGAAGTTAAAAAGTTTATGTAAAAGATAATGTCATCTTTGATCTGATGTAGCTGGGGTGGTCATTAGTATTTAAAAATTATTAAGTTTAGCAGCTACTAATAGTATTATTACCACCTAGCTTTTAAATAATAGATATCAGCTTTATTCTGGCATGACTACACTTTCTCTATACAAAGACCTCATTACTCAAGGTGGTTGCGTTATTGCTTTGTGGTCCCAATTTGGGAGAAAAAAAAAATTATAATATTCATTATACATGTAATCACAGAGTTTTTTTTTTTTTTTTTTTTTTTTTTTTAAGTTTTTCTCGCTCTTTATCTCACACTTTCTTGCTCTTCCTTCCCCCACTTTCTTGTTGAAATGTATGTACCATATAACTTGGAGCCTCATAAATGTCCCCCTCCCCTTAGTATTTTAAAAAAAAATCTTTTGCTTGGGCTCTCTTGAGTCTTTGATGAACATTGCAAATGAATCTCTTCATTGGTTTCTATTTGGTATTTTAATGTTACACAGATAGAAATTTCAGATCTGATTTTTGATTTTTTTAAAAAGATATTTTATTATGTGCAATTCCACAGAGTAAACTTATTTAAATATAGAAGAGCCATTTGGTAAAGAAAAAGAAAAAAAAAATAAATAAATACTTACTTCTAGTTATAGTCAGTGGTGCAGTGCTAAACTTTTTTGGTGGTGGAGCTAACAAAATATATATTTTTTCATATATATATATATATATATATATAAGCAGATTTTCTTGTAAATGTTCAGTTTTTTATTGGCCTTTTCTTGTAGCCAAGTAATATGTCACAACTGTGGATGAAGGCTACTTAAAAATTGTCCAAAGTCCCTAATGTTATTAAGTGAGTGCATGTTATATGATTAAAATTTAATGCTAAAAGCTTTTTAAATCAGAGAAGAAAAAAAAACTGTTGATACTGACTCTTGAAGATCAGCCATGTGAAACTTAGTTGTTGGTTTTTACCATTTTATTCTATTTTATTGTTGAATTATTGTGTGTGTGTGTGTGTGTGTGTGTGTGTGTGTGTGTGTGTGTGTGTGTGTGTGTGTGTGTGTGTGTACATATATAATGAGAGAGAAATAATTAAGTTTGCCATGAAATCTGACTGCATGAGAAAGAAGACAGTTTTGAAAATCCGACTGACATATTTTGCTGGTGGTCTAGCATCTTTAGGACAGGAGTGAATTGGCAAAACACAAATAAACGGATACAACTCTGCAAGAGAGTTGGGGGGTGGGGGCTGCATCATTAGGACACAAGTGAATTGGCAAAGCATAAATAAACGAATACCACTCTGCAAGAGAGTGGTGGGGGTGGCTGACAATTTATTTAGGTATATGTTTGTTTTGTGGTTTAAAAAAAAAAAAGAAATAAGCATATGTGCTCTTTACATAAATTATCATACTTTTCTTCTCCCTTGTAATGTAGATTTCTAATGACCTAATTTAAATTCTGATCATGCTAGACCTCGAGTGAAACATCATCTGGATCTTTCTAATTGTCATCTTCTTTTTCATGTATAGCATAGATGAATAAGCTTTCTTATAAGGTCAAATACTAAACTTAGATGAAAAAGTTTTAATTCAAGAACTCTTCAGAAATATATTTTTAATTCAGACTTTCAAAATGATATAATATACCACCACATTTAAGTGTATAAGTCATACAATAAAATATGCTGAATTCAGTAATATGAAAAAGTATTCCACAGTTTCATCAATTTTATGGCTTTAAATGATTTATTTAATATAAGGCTGTTTTTTTTTTTTAATCCTGCAAGTTTATTCTGACTTTTAGTCTTTTTTATAGTTTTTTTATAGGTTTGGTGGAACACTGCTCCACAAGCACTGCATCTCTGATTGCTGTTGACTTATTTCATAATTTTAATTAATACTTCATGGCAATTTGACCATATCTTCATGAATCTCATCTGAACATCTTGCTATAAGCTTTTTGTACATCTATTCTAAAAAAAGAAAAATGACAATTCGTGAACCAATTGTTAGCACTGTTTATTCTTATAAATTATTTTTTGAGAGTTAAAAAAAAAAAGTGATTCTATCAAATTATATTATGCACAATATATTTCTATAGGCCTTTCTTTACTTTAAAAATCTCAAACAGTATCCAAATAGTGAGAACAAGAGAGTCCTCATTTGCATGACGACAACACAACCTGCAGTTTGAAATTTCTCACCTGAATGAAGTATTCTTCTCATGAATATTAATCTATTGTATTGTTTTAGGACTAAATACCCATCTTCTTTTTTTCTTTTTTTTCCAAATAATTTTTGGCTCTAACAGTGTTATGTAATATGGACAAATTTGAATCATACGTACTGTTGACTCTTGCTTGGCAGCTTTGCTTAAGCTTGCCACGATTTTTCCACTATGCATCATTGCCATATTTGCTGCATGCTTAATTTCTTGTTTGTTTTTGTGTTTATTTTCATTTACATGTTGTCACTATGTCTTTATGAATAAATTGATGTGCCTTTTGTATTGTTCTTAATACTTTATATTTGTCTTATTTCCATTTAACACAATTTCTGCCAGTAACTCCGACATGTTTCATTCTTTAGGCTTTTACCTGTTTCTTATTGGTTAGCAAGAAACATGTGGATTTACACTGTGCATGGTTAACACCCAAGGCATCCATCATCCTCATCAGAAAATCAATTATATGTTATTCAGCAAAATGTCTTTTATTATTATGATTATTATAATCATCATCATCATTATTATTATTATTATTATTATATTCTGTCTTAGAGTTGTTTATTTATCTTTTTTTTTTTTTTCTTGGGGACAGAAAAAAAATTTCTGGGAAAGGATCGCTTTCTGATAATATCTAACTAATTTGACTACATAATTCATATTCCCAAGAAAAATTTTCTCTTATTATTAATGCTTTCTATTTGAACTAATAACCTCATTCCTTCATTCATAATATTCACAATCTCATTATTGACCAAAATAGTTGTCTAATACAAACTGAATGAAAGATAATCCTTATTTAATCTGTTATTAATAAGGGGAAAAGATGCTTTTATTGATCCTTTTACTTTGTTGATTGCTGCTTTGGTGTGAACCAAAATTAATACCCATGACTATTTGATTGAAAAACACTAGCATTCATTTTAAGTCACAATAATCAAAGTTCTAACTTGGACTATGTTAAGTTCTATTTACAACCTTCTCTTGCATGAACTTATCTCTTTAAGGCCATAAAGATTAATACAGCAAGGAACAAACTGCTTGCATCAAAATTATCCAAAATCAACTGGAAAAAGCCTTTGCCATTCATATGAGACCAGGCTTCAAGTTACTTGGCTGCCATTCTGCATGACGCCAGTAACCACACTCACAGGGAATGGAATATGGTATTTAAAATGATTTCTGAAAAATAATGCTGTTTCTAAAAATAACTTTTCCAGAGGCAGCAACTTCCAGAGAAAGAATCCAAGAAGTAGACTATGATCATCTCATGCATAGCATGGAAAAAGAAATATTACTCGATTATTCATATCTGCATATGTGGGACGAGGGCCTTTACGAGTTGAACATAACGCCTTTGCCTGAGCGTAGAGAAAAATATACTTCTGCAAAAGATCTGTCTGATGAAGAAGTATCTCAAGAAAAACTTGGAATCGAGTCAAATTTATATAAAACAAGTAGTCAGATTTCTCTCGAAAGCTATACTGCAAATATGAGATACCGTGATAGATACAGTATGGAGATGATTTATGGAGATAGAATGTCTCCTGAAAAATATCTAATTGAAAATAATTTTGGCAGGCCATTGAAAATGCATGAGAAACGCTCAAAAAGTACTGAAAGTTATCCAGATGAGATTCACATTGTCAATAATACAATAACCGAAAGATATATGGATAGACATTTGTCACCTAAATCATTTTTGATTGAGAGAATTACTCCTGATCAAACCACGGCAAATCGTGTGTTATCTGAGGAAAGCATTGTGAGCTCAGTCTTGGAAGAAAACATTCTAGATATCATAAATAGTGAGCAGCATATAATAGAGCCAGAATATTACATTGGTGACAGAATATCACCTGAAAGTTACCTCAGAGAAAATATGTTACCTGTGAAAAAATTCTCTTTGGCTGAAGCTCCAGAAATACCTTTTGCTGATGACATAGACACATATACATATATCGATGGTTATGGGCCATCCTGGTTTGAAATGTTTCATACGATGTCTCCACAAATGCTTCACTCTGAGCTGCCTCCCGAAATGCTAAGAACTGGATTGATATCACCAGAGATTTTTGAGAAGGAATTAATTTCCCCATCAATATCAAAACGTGACCCTGTTTCTCCAGAGATAGCCGGGCAGGTATCTAAAACTAAACAAAATATAGATGTACCTATCATTATACAGCAAGTACCTGATACACCTATCATAGAACAAGAGTTCTCTGAGGCACAAATTATGCACCAAGTGATACCTGAAGGGACCATAATGGAAAAAGAATTACCTAAAGTGCCAGTCATGAAGCAGGTGACATCTGATGCACTAAGGCAGGAGCAGGTATCACCTGATCCATTCGGGACAGAGATGATGACATCTGACATTTCCAGTTTTGAGCAGGTAACACCTGACGTGTCCAGATTGGAAATGACAACCCCAGACCTACTCAGGATGGAAATGACGACACCTGACATGCTCAGGCTGGAGATGGTAACACCTGACATGATAAGGTTGGGGATGCTGACACCTGATATGCCCAGGTTTGAGCAGATTGCACCAGAGTTACCGAGGTCTGGACAGGTGACACCAGATTTACCCAGGTCTGGACAGGTGACACCAGATTTGTCCAGGTCTGGACAAGTGACACCTGACATGCCAAAATCAGAACAGGTGACATCTGGTAGGTCCAGATTGGAACCGGCATTACTTGAGGATAAAGACCAAAAAACGAGTAATAGGAAACCATTTGTTTTCAAGAAACTTTTGAGCAGACAAAAAGGTGATAAAAAAAAGACAAAAGAAAAAAGTGATGAGAAACTTCCTAAAAAACAAATTGAAAAAAAAATTTCCGAAAAGCTTTCACTGGAGATAGAGGATTCATCTGAAGGAAAACAGGATAAACTTGCTGAAACATTTGTCTCAAACAACCCAGGAGAAAACATAAGAAAACTGACACCAAAGGGCAAACTCCGAGAGCAAAAAGAAAAATCAGCTTTAAGAAGACAAAGATTAAAAGAAATGTTATTACAGAAACCTGTAAAACAAACCGAAAAGGGAGTTTCCACTGGAGGAAAACTCTTGGATAAGAAAAAAGCGATAACAAGAAAGTCACTCGAAAAAGGATTGACTCAGTCTGATTCCCTTAAAAGATGGTCAGAAGAAAGAAGGATTCAAAACAGGCGATCACAACATGACTCAAAGAACAGGTGGTTACAAGAAACAATGGAAAAAATCTCATCCGAAAGACCCCTTAAAGATCAGGTGTCACCAGAAGAGTACAATTTTGATAGAGAACTTCCAGGAAGTGTGAGAGATGAAGGAACATCTCCAGAAATATCTGCACTTGAGACTGAAGTGTGTGGGGTGGTAAGTGAAAAGATAATAGACAATGTTAAACAAGAAGAATTAGAAAAGGTCACATCTGACAAAAAGTCACTAAAAAAAGGTGCTAGAAAAAAGAAGAAACTAGAAAAAGTTCCTGCTGTAGAAACAGTTGTTGACAAGAACTCACCAGAAAAGGTTATCAACATGAGAGAATCACCAGAAAAAAGGGTGACCAAAAGGAAATCGCCAGAAAAGGTTGTAAATGAGAGGAAATCACCAGAAAACATTGTCGACGAGAGGAAATCACCAGAAAACGTTGATGAGCAGAAAACACCAGACCAGTTTGTCGACGAGCAGAAAACATCAGACCAGGTTGTCGACGAGCAGAAAACACCAGACCAGGTTGTTAATGAGAGGGATGTGACAGAAGAGTCTGGCAAAATACTACCCGAAAATGTTGACATTATGCCCCCTTCAGTGCTTGGTATGACACCTCCAGAACCTTTTGAAGTTGGTGTGATGCCACCAGAATACGCTACCATTCACAATCCACTTCCTGGACAATTTGGAGTTAAAAAGCCCTTTGAAAGATTTTATCAGACAGTACCGAAACAGCCTACAAGTAGTATAATGCGCCGAAAAAGATTGATAAGAAGTAGGCGTTTACCAGAAAAGTTCATAGGCGACAGAATATTCCACGAAACATCTATAGGTAGCCAGATGACCTCAAATAAATCTTTCCGTGATAAGTTGTTTTCCAAAAGCTTCATTGGTGACAGGGTACCCCCAGAAAAATTTCATAGTCCTGATATGCCCCCAGAAAGTTTCATGGGTAATAGGTTATGCCTGGAAAAGATTACAAGCTCCCAAACCGTATTTCCAGAAAACTCTTTTGGCCCCAGAATCTCTCAAAAAAATTTCCATAGTGTTCCAATTTCTTTGGATAATTCTGTGCCCTCCAGAATGTATCCTGAAAATTTCATAGGTTCCCCAATAGCTCAGAAGCTTGTTAGACCTCAAAGATTTCCAGAAAATTTCAAGGGTTCCTCAATAGTTCCAAGTAATTTTGTGGGTTTCAGAATTTTCCCTGGCATGATTTTCGATGAGGGCAAAAGATTGCCTAAAAGATTTATCATGGATAGGTTTGGCGTTAATGAGATGTTCTTGGAAAGATTTGAATATAATAGATCTACTCCAGATGAGTTTTCGATTGGTACAATGTCTCCAGACACTATCCAGTTTACAAGTATTTCACCTGAAGGTGCTGGTTTTGAAAGAATGTCACCTGAAAGTATTGATCTTGAAAGAATGTCTGCTGAAAGTGGAGATATGGAAAGAATGTCACCTGAAAGTGCTGGCACCAAAACAATCTCACCTGAAAGTGTTTGTCTTGAAAGAATGTCACCTGAGAGTATTGGCAGCAAGACAATCACACCTGATAGTGAAGGGGCCGAACGAATCTCACCTGAAAGTGTTGGTTTTGAAAAAATGTCATCTGAAAATGTTATCGGAAGAATCTCACCTGAAAGTGTTGTTACTGAAAGAATCTCACCTGAAAGTGTTGGCCTGGAAAGAACCTCACCTGAAAGTGTAGGTCTCGAAAAAATCTCACCTGAAATTGCTGGTTTCGAAAAGATCTCACTTGAAAGTGCTGCTTTTAAAAAAGCCTCACCTGAAAGTGGTGGTTTCGAAAGAAATTCACTTGAGAGTTTTGATCATGAAAAAATTTCTGTTGAAAGTATTGGTTTTGAAAAAGTCTCAACTGAAAGTGCTGATCTCGAAAGAGTCTCACCAGAAAGTTTTTGTTTCGAAAGAACCTCACCTCAAAGTATTAGTTTCGAAAAAGCCTCAATTGAGAGCTTTGGTCTCGAAAGAGTCTCTCCCAAAAGTGTTGAGACAGTGAGAACATCACCTATGAGTATCAAAGATAGAATGTCTCCTGAGAGTATTATGTTAGGAAGGATGTCAGTCGATAGATTTGGTGAAATATTGATAAGTAATAGAATATATTCAAAACAGGTTTATCCAGAAAGTCGTTTCTTTGAAATGCCAATTCCGCGAATATTTTTGGCTGAAAAGATGTCTCCAGAAAGATTTGTGGTAGAAAGAATATCTCCACCTCGTAGACTGTCTCATGGATGGAGTATATTCATATCTGAAAGAATACCTCCAGAATCTGAAAGATTGTCTCCAGAACGGTCTTTGGCTGAGAAGTTGTCTCCAGAACAGTTTGCAGCAGAAAGGTTATCTCCAGAAAGATTTTCAGCCGAGAGGATTTCTCCAAGGCGTTTTTCAACTCAGAGGATGTCTCCAGAGCGTTTTGTAGCTGAGAGATTGACTCCAGAGCAGTTTGTAGCTGAGAGATTGACTCCAGAGCAGTTTGTAGCTGAGAGATTGACTCCAGAGCAATTTGCAGCCGAGAGGTTGGCTCAGGAACAGTTTGTAGTCGAGAGGTTGTCTCCAGAGCAGTTTGTAACCGAGAGGTTGACTCCAGAACAGTTTGCAGCTGAGAGGTTAGCTCAGGAACAGTTTGTAGTTGAGAGGATGTCACCAGATCGTTTTGCAGCTGAGAGGTTGTCTCCGGAGCAGTTTGTAACCAAAAGCTTGTCTCCAGAGCAATTTGTAACTGATAGGTTGTCTCCGGAGCAATTTGCAACCGAGAGGTTGTCTCCAGAGGAGTTTATAGTTGAAAGGATGTCACCTGGGCATTTTGAAGTTGAGAGGATATCTCTGGAGCAGTTTGCAGCCGAGAGGTTGACCCAGGAGCAGTTTGCAGCTGAGAGATTGTCTCCAGAGCAGTTTGCAGCTGAGAGATTGTCTCCAGAGCAGTTTGCAGCTGAGAGATTGGCTCAGGAGGAGTTTGAAGCTGAAAGGTTGGCTCAGGAACAGTTTGTAACTGAGAGGTTGTCTCCGGAGCATTTTGCAGCCGAGAGGTTAGCTCAAGAGCAACTTGCAGCTGAGATGATGGTTCAAGAGGAGCTTGCAGCCAAGAGGATGGCCCAGGAACAGTTTGCAGCTGAAAGGATGTCACCAGGACATATTGCTGCCGAGAGGATGTCTCCAGAACAGTTTGCAGCTGAGAGGTTGTCTCCAGAACAGTTTATTGCCAAAAGGATGTCTCCAGAGCAGTTTACAAGCGAGAAGTTGGCTCAAGAACAGTTTGCAGCTGAGAGGTTAGCTCAAGAGCAACTTGCCATCGAGAGTTTGGCTCAGAAAGGCTTTGCAACTGAAAGGATGTCACCAGGTCGTTTTCCTGTTGAGCGGTTGACTCCAGAACAGTTTACTGCAGAGAGGATATCTCCAAGGCGTTTTTCAAGTGATAGGATGTCTCCAAGACGTTTTTCAAGTGATAGGATGTCTCCAAGACGTTTTTCAATTGATAGGATGTCTCCAAGACGTTTTTCAAGTGATAGGATGTCTCCTAGACGTTTTTCAACTGATAGGATGTCTCCAAGGCATTTTTCAACCGAGAGATTATCACCAGGACGTTTTGTAACCGAAAGGTTGACACCAGAACAGTTTGTTGCTGAGAGGTTGTCTCCATGTCAGTTTGCAGGCGGAAGTTTGACTCCAGAACAGTTTGCCGTGGAGAGGATGTCTCCAAGGCGTTTTTCAACAGAAAGAATGTCGCCAAGGCATTTTTCCATGGAAAGAATGTCTCCAAGGCGTTTTTCAACTGAAAGGGTGTCCCCAAGGCATTTTTCAGCTGAAAGAATTTCTCCAGGGCAGTTTGCAGTCGATAGTTTGATACCAGAGCAGATTGCTGTCGAGAGGTTGTCTCCATGTCATTTTGCCAATGAGACAATGTCTCCAGAACAATATGTCACAGAAAGAATCTCTCCAGAGAGGTTTGCCTCAGAACAGTTTGTTACCAGACAAATATATCCTGAGAGCCTTACTACTGAGGCTATGTCTTCGGATCAGTTTGCCACTGAGAGGATTTCACCAGGGGTATTTGTACCAGAGCAACTTACCATTGAAAGGATACCTCCAGAATGTGTTGCCATTGAGCGGATATCTCCTGTGCCGTTTGCTAGAGAGGGAATGCATCCAGAATGCTTCACCACTGAAAGGGCGTCTCCAGAACGGTTTATAAATGAGAGGATATCTACAGAACAATTTGTAGGTGAGAGGATGTCTCCTGAACGGTTTGTAGGTGAAAGGATGTCTCCTGAGCAATTTGTAGGCGAGAGGATGTCTCCAGAACGGTTTATAGGCGAGAGGATGTCTCCAGAACGGTTTGTTGGTCAGAGGATGTCTCCTGAACGGTTTGTAGGCGAGAGGATGTCTCCTGAACGGTTTGTAGGCGAGAGGATGTCTCCTGAACGGTTTGCCATTGAAACGATTTCTCCAGAACAGTTTGAAGATGAGAGAATATCCCCAGAATGGTTTGCTGATGAGAGGATACCTCCAGAACAGTTTGATATTAGTAGGATATCTCCAGAGCAGTTTGAGACTGAAAGAATATCTCCAGAGAGGTTTGCTCAGGAACAGTTTGTCATTGAGACAATGCCTCCGGAATCCATTGAAAGATTGTCTCCAGAGCAGCTTGCAGCTAATCAGTTGTCTTCAGAACATTTTGCTGAAGCAGGTATTTCTCCAGAACAGTTTGTTACTGAAAGAATGTCTCCAGTACGATTTCCTGCAAAAATGTCCCCAGAACAGTTTGCCATCGAAAGAATGTCTCCAGAAAGGTTTGTCACTGAAAGGATGTCACCAGAACGTTTTATTACAGAAAGGATGTCTCCAGAACGTTTTGTTGCTGAAAGGATATCTCCAGAACATTTTGACACTGAAAGGATATCTCCAGAAGAGTTAGTCACCCAAATGATGCCTCCAAGAAGGTTATCAAGACGAGCCTCTGAAATTTGCATGGAAGGCGGAGTATCTCCACAAGTTCTTATCGATGAAATACCAAGCCAAATGATACCTCCAAGAAGGTTATCAAGACGAGCCTCTGAAATTTGCATGGAAGGTGAAGTATCTCCACAAGTTCTTATCGATGAAATACCAAGCCAAATGATACCTCCAAGAAGGTTATCAAGACGAGCATCTGAAATTTGCATGGAAGGCAAGGTATCTCCTCAAGTTCTTATTGATGAAACACCTTCTCAAACAATACCAATAAGAAGGGTATCAAGACGAGGATCTGAAATGTTTATGGAAGGCAAGGTATCTCCACAAGTTCCAATTGATGACACACCCAGCCAAATGATACATCCAAGAAGGTTATCAAGACGAGCCTCTGAAATTTGCATGGAAGGCAAGGTATCTCCACAAGTTCCAATTGATGACACACCCAGCCAAATGATACCTCCAAGAAGGTTATCAAGACGAGCATCTGAAATTTGCATGGAAGGCGGAGTATCTCCACAAGTTCTTATTGATGAAACACCCTCTCAAACAATACCTATAAGAAGGGTATCAAGACGAGGATCTGAAATGTTTATGGAAGGTGAAGTATCTCCACAAGTTCTTATCGATGAAATACCAAGCCAAATGATACCTCCAAGAAGGTTATCAAGACGAGCCTCTGAAATTTGCGTGGAAGGCGGAGTATCTCCACAAGTTCTTATCGATGAAATACCAAGCCAAATGATACCTCCAAGAAGGTTATCAAGACGAGCCTCTGAAATTTGCGTGGAAGGCGGAGTATCTCCACAAGTTCTTATCGATGAAATACCAAGCCAAATGATACCTCCAAGAAGGTTATCAAGACGAGCCTCTGAAATTTGGATGGAAGGTGAAGTATCTCCACAAGTTCTTATCGATGAAATACCAAGCCAAACGATATCTCCAAGAAGGTTATCAAGACGAGCCTCTGAAATTTGCATGGAAGGCGGAGTATCTCCACAAGTTCTTATCGATGAAATACCAAGCCAAATGATACCTCCAAGAAGGTTATCAAGACGAGCCTCTGAAATTTGCATGGAAGGTGAAGTATCTCCACAAGTTCTTATCGATGAAATACCAAGCCAAATGATACCTCCAAGAAGGTTATCAAGACGAGCCTCTGAAATTTGCATGGAAGGCAGAGTATCTCCACAAGTTCTTATTGATGAAACACCCTCTCAAACAATACCTATAAGAAGGGTATCAAGACGAGGATCTGAAATGTTTATGGAAGGCAAGGTATCTCCACAAGTTCCAATTGATGACACACCCAGCCAAATGATACCTCAAAGAAGGTTATCAAGACGAGGATCTGAAATGTTTATGGAAGGCGAAGTATCTCCACAAATTCTTATTGATGAAACACCCACCCAAACAATGCCTTCAAGAAGATCATCTGAGATGTTCATAGAAGGTGAAATATCTCCACACATTCTTGTTGATGAAACACACACCATTGAATGTTTTGAAAATGAAATCCATCCTCCTGGAAGTATTATGACTGGCCGAGTGTCTGTAGAACCATTAATAACTGTCAGAATAATTTCACCTGAAAGTGGTTCAACTGATCAGCATTCTTCAGAACATATAGCTAGTAAGTTGTCCTCTGAAAGTGATCAGTTATCTCCAGAAAGTCTTCCACCTGACCATTTGGATCAAAATAGCTTTGATGTTCGAGGAATGTCACCTGAAAGACGCTCATCAGTCAGTGAAGCCATTATGATTGTCTCTGCGGAACAAGAAATGCCTTATAGTTTTCCAAGGGATACAACGCCATCACCAGAAATTTTTGTTGAACCGGAAATTTTTGTTGCCTCAATCTCTCCCGATAGGACTGAGGCTCCTTCATCACCATATGATTACTACAGTGATGACTTTAAACCAGTTGATTCCGTCAGGTCTAAATCATTTTCTGATTTTAATGAGCAGCCACTTATAGCACAGATACCCCCATACAGTAGAGCTTGTTTTGATATATATGGCAGCTTGTCACCATCACTTGGAAGGCGTGTATCAGATCAGTACCCCAGTGATGTATTCTTATGCAAATTACCTGTTGAAACTTCTGATGAATTGTTACCATCTATAATTTATCAAGATGAAAATTTATCCTGTGATGAAGCAATGAACGATGGTAGTATTATTGAACATCATTTAGTAAGAAAGGAATATAGGGAAATTACATCACCCTATACTGGAGAAACTACACTTTTGGAGATTTCAAACCAATCCCCTATTCCTAGTAAGGTTGACATAGTTTGTTCAGATGAGGAATATATAGATGAGCATCCTAGAGATTACTTATCTCCAGAAATACATCCAGATTATTATCATGGTGAAGATAGTCCTAACCAATTTTTATTAATGACTGAAGAGACTTGGCCTACAAGTCCTTTGAGAGAATTATGTTCTTTAAGTCCAGAACTTTTACCTGGTTCTGAAATGTCTGAGATGATTGCTACTGAAAAAAAGTTTTTGCAATCCAGAGACTCCGAAAAGCTTCATTTCGAAACAACTTTCTTGCCTTCTGAAGGCAGCGACAGAATATCGCCATCTCTTGCAAGATCTTTACCTTACGAACATTCAATGTCACCAGGTAAACTACTTCGAAAAAAATCTTTATCTTATGATGATATTAGAGGTGGGTCTTTTAGAGAATTGTTTACACCTGAGAGTTTTAAATTCTTTTCTCCCAGGCAAATTAGGTATTCCCCTGATTTTGATGCACATGGATATGTTTCTTTTCCACCTGAACATTATTTTTCATTTACCTTTGATTTTTCTTCTCTTCCTTCGTCCCCTTCTCCTTCAACACTTCCACCACGCTTCATGTCTCCTGCAAATGACAGAATGACATTGGAAGAGATGGAACTGCATCAGCAATTTCCATTTAAAAGTCTTCCTAACATGCCATTGTCTCCAAGAGAAATGGAATTACCTTTATATGCTCATGACATGCTTCCTATGTATGACCTTCAAAGAACTCCTCCAATAACAGCTATGCACAATATCAGAGTGACATCTTCAGATGATGAAACTGAAGTCCCTCAAGAAATTTATACCTATGTAAGACAGTTGTCGCCTTCTGATGTATCAGATGATATACATGATAAACATGGTGCTTGGAGAGATTATTATGAACAAGAGTTGTATGCATCTCATAATCCAGATGGCTACCACTATGATGGTATGAGACATAACCTTGAAAATCAGGAAGACAAACCAAGAGGCCTTTATGCTAGAATGAAGCAAATTGCACCTTCCAGTGAAACTACTTCTGAATCTGATATTGATGTCCATGCTAGAGAAATCTATTTCCCTGTTCAAGAACAAATGATGTATGAACAAAGGGACGGAATGGAATTTGAACAAGAAATAGAAAAAAACTTTTATCCCCAAGAATTGATTGCCAGAGAGATGTTTTTCGACCCGGTGGATGCTGAGACTTTGCGAATGGAAAAGATTATGTCTTTTGAAAGGCCATATCTTGTCAGACCCTGGATGTCTGATAACAACCCATGGCTTGGATCTTCCTCAAACAGCAGTGCAGATGAAATGTATATGACTCCCCCACCTTATTTCAGGCCCCTTCCTCCGGTGTTTCCCAATGCCGAAATGTATAATAATGATCATGTCCCACCAAGTATGTTTCCTCAAAATCCAGGTAATACCTCAGATTATGATTATCCAAGTTCAATGGATTCATTTGAACTTGGTGGGATGTGGTTTATACCAGATGGTGAAAAAGATCAGAGATATTATGAGTTTGAAGTACCACCGCCCCAAAGAACTGTGTTACCAATTCCATCAGCAGATACTTTGAATTTTTATCTAGAGAGGTATCAAAGATGTAATCCAAACTTGGCAGGTAACTATGGGTTTATTAAAAACAGCAACACGTTTTTAACTGTCTCAGTATATTCACTTGATAAGGAATAATTATTTATAAGTATTTAAATAATCTTATTTTACATAAGAAGATGAATTAATATATTTTGTCGTTGAGTTTTTAAGTGAGATTATTCATTACAAAAACGAGCTGTTTTCAACAAGTGAATCATAGTAATCGTAGTAGTAAAAGAATTGAATATTTCATGCAAGATTTCCTACCGTCAAGTCACGCGCAAAGCACCAGTTCCCACTGAATCATTAAAGTTAAGCATTAATAAACCTACTCAATACTTAAATGGGTGTCTACTTAAGAATATCTGGTTTTTTAAACAAGTCTGTGGCACAGACTTGGTAAAGCTGATTGCATCCTAAGATTTCTTGCCTATTCCTCATTTCAACTATTGCCATTTACTAAGCTTAGTTTTGACACAAGGCCTAAAATATGGAGCACCAAAAGAGAATCAAACTCACTAACCATTATATCACACAAAGTGCCCTCTTCAAACCACTAATTTGCTTATTTAGATCATGTAAGCCTTTAAAAAAAAATGAACTAACCTAGATGACAAACACATCCAAATCCAATAACACAAATACAAGTATATGCTATATAAATTTTAAATTTATCAATTTTGACCGGTATTATCCTTTATCTTCCCATTTCAAGTTGTTTTTTTTTATCAAAAATCATTTGAGTTGCCATTTCTATGACAACAAGGAACAGAATGCATTGGAAACAAGAGTAAAGGATACGCTGCACTTAAACTTTATATCTTGTCCTCTTCTAACCTGGAAAAGCTCCATTATACTTAGCACCTGCTTTATCATCTAAGCTTAAAAAAGCATGGATGTTATCCATGAAGCCCCTATAGCATGTGTAAAGCTGTTCAATATCCCTGCCACTGATTGGTCAATACTATATTTGTTGCTATTGTTTTATTCACTAGTATGTATTTTTCCAACCCTTCTGGAGTCCCCATGGCACAGTGGCTAACGTGCTGGACTGCAATATCATAGTAAGCAAGTTCAAACTCCAGTTGAGCTATTACATTCACTTTTGGATTAATACTCTTGGGAAAGGCATGAAACCATTTATCAGCCTCCAGTTATGGGTTAAATTGTACCGCTATTGTCTTTGTACAAGGATAGCTTTGGCATTAAATAAACCACAAAGGTTGATATGCCATTAAACAAAGAAACCAAACTTCCTCTATGAGCAGGATGCAACACTAGGTCAGTTTTCAAGCAGAGTACAGCTGTTAGCAAGTCAGAATTTTCCTTCTCCTAGACTGGTTGCCATATAAAGGCTAAAGATGGAGATGCCCATGGTGTAATGGTTATCGTCATAGGAAATGGACACGGAGACACAAGTTCAAATCCTCGCCTAGACTGATTGCATTTCACATAGCACTAATACCCTTGGGAAAGGTATGAATCCAATTATTCTCCCTCCGGCTATGGGTAAATAGTAGGATAGACTAGGTTCTTCAGTCTTGGTGAAGCAACTAGCCTAGGAGAAGGCAAACTCTGAATTCAAATCTGTTAAACTCCGCTTAAAAATTGACGTTGTGTCACATCCTGCTCGAGCGGAGGGGTTGGTAAATATATATATATAGGCTAAAGAGCCTAATAGTGTGAAGAGTATATTTTTATTTATTTTAAATCAAGTTGTCAATCATAATTATTAGTAATTCTGAATAGTATCATCCTTAAAGTAAACAAGTTCAGACTCTAATCAAGCTATTACATTTACATTTGGACAAATATCCTTGGAAAAGATATACCCTCCCTTATTCCCCCGCTATGTACGGCACTAGACCTTGCCGTCTAGTTCAAGCTATAACCTGACATACATGCCTGGATCCAGATTTAGATTCATGAAACTGCTTGGCTCATTAGACCCACATTGCACTTAGTGGGTTGATGAGCAGCACAGACCAGCAGGGTTTCAGTCTCAGCTCATTACCGACCTTCCCCTCTCCTTTATCCCCACTTTAATCGGCCTTCGGGCTTTTGACCTTGTGTCAAGCCTTGTCTGGTGGGAGACATTGGCAAATACCCTTACTCCACTAGCTATGGGTTTAATAATACCACTGTTATTCTTCCACAAGGATAGTTTTGGCATTAAATAACCCACAAAGGTTGATATGCCACTAAACAAAGAAACCAAACCTTCATCTTCCTTTCTTATTTCCAATGCCCATTGTTCCTAATTGTCATAAAAGCGATGACCCAAGTGTCTTCAAATGGAAAGCAACTAGAATT